>BQNB010060291.1:3792-36985 GCA_026074375.1 Tanacetum coccineum
AGCATAATTTAAGCATTTTAATGTGTAAAATAGGACAAGTAACGTTCTAATTCCCATCCCCCCCCCCACTTAAGTTATACAACGTCCTTGTTGTATAGATAAAACATTAAAAATAGAAAATAAAAGAATTAGAACGAGAAACTCCCCTAATGTTTTGCTCAGTAGATTCTCCATGTTGATTTCATGAGCAAGAATTCCAGATTTATTGATACTTCACCAGCGTTTTTCGATTTCTTTCCTTTGAGGTCCTGTGCAAAATATAGGAAAAACATGCAATCCTATCTCGGGTATCCTACGGTTAATAAAAACAAAACACAAACTGTACAGGTAGTCAATACGCCGTATCCCAAAACCAGGATACGCCGTATGAGACCTGTAAAAAGTATCTGAATACGGGTCAGTATGCCAAATAAGCCGTATCATATAATGAATACGCCGTATGGACAGAACTGACAATAAAGTTTTTAATACAGAAAAATAAAAGCTGACAACGTCCAGATATATGCCATATGGTATGGAGCGGATACGCCGTATTGATGTCTGGGAAGACAGACTCGATAAAATTAAATAACTGTCCGGGTTGTCTCCCAGGAAGCACTTTTCTTTTCAACTAAGTCTTTAAGTTAGACTTTTTCTTCAGCTTTCTTCATTCCATCTCATGCACGCTATTGTGCCCGTGTGTGAGCCATTCTTCTATCTTCGGATCTCGGATAAAGTCGGGTTCTAGATTCAAAACTCCTTTGTAGAACCCCTTCAACTTTTAGTATGGGTGCGAGATTCTATTCATCTTATCTTGTTCACTTTAATTCAGTAATGGCGGGATCTTGTTACATTGTTTATTAGTGAGGTGTCTAAACCTTGGATGTGACCGCGCCATTTGGTAAGTTACACTATCATCCTCATTGCGGATGGTAATGATTCCATCAAACCTTCTAGTTTCCACACACAAAACGTCGCAAAAATGTTCTCCAACAATCACATCTCCCATTCCTTCCTCAAGATAAGGATCCATATCTTCTACAACTGTAAAATCAGTAATAACATAAAAGTTTCCAATGAAAATAGGTACATTAGCGAAGTTTCCCAATTCATTCCTCCCTCTGAATTCAATTTTGTCTTTTACTATCGAGTTATAAAACTTTTTAGACATGACTTTAATAGGCAAATTTGGGAAGAAAATGGCGTGTACAAACTCAAAACCTATCATGCACGAAAACTTTAGGTTGTAGGCATAATCAATACGGATCTTCTCATCTTCGTCATAATCATTAGGGTATCTAAATTTTTTGCTAACCAAATTATCATCATTCCTAGTTCTAACTTCCTTAATCATATGTTTATCAACTACCTCACCTTTCTTAGCGGTGGGTCCCAAACCATCAACTTGATTCTTTCTAAGTTCTAAGGGCATATTTAGATCATTCAATTCGATATAATCTTCATATAAAGGGTCTAATGATCTATTTAGTATCAAAGTTTCTCCCATTAGCCTAGCCTCCAAATCAAGTTCCATTCGTTCTCTCAAACTTAACATGTAGACCCTCTTAATCATACTACTAGCAGGTTTAACACTTTTAAAAATAATTTTCTCATCCCCAACCCTCAAAGTAATCTTTCTTTTGAACACACTAATCTTAGCGAGGATGGTAGACAAAAATGGTCTTTCGAGGATCAAGGGCACTTTGACATCCTCGGGCATATCAAGAATAATGAAGTCTACGGGGAAAACAAACTTACAAATCCCTACTAGTACATTTTCAGCAATTCCCTTTGGATGTTTCACATCTCTATATGCTAATTCAACTGTTAACTTAGTATGAGCTAATTCGCCTAAACCTAGATTAAGGTAGGTCGAGAGAGGCATGACACTTACGCTAGCTCCTAAGTTAGCAAGGGCATTTTCAAAGCAAACATTATTAATATAGCAGGGTAAAGTTAAACTTCATGGGTCTTTCTCCTTTCGAGGTGTGAGTCCCAAACTGAACAGATCTTTGCAGCATGCTAAGGGTGATAGCCAACTTGTATAAATACAGATTGACTATATAGAAACACTGACTATGAATACTAATTGTATATGCGGAATCTACACAATAGTACTAAGAAGAACAATGAATAAACTAAACTTTGATTTCTATTAATCTGTTAAAGTGATTACAGATTACTAACTATGAGATATGATTATATGAGATGTATATTGAACTGATATCTCTAACTATGCCGTGAGGGTCCCTTTTATAGACCAAGGATAAACCCTAATAGGCTTACAAAACGCATAAAAGATAATACATATCTTTTCCTATAATATCTCATATATATCTCTTAAACGGTACTAACTATTTTCTACTAACGGTACTAACTATCTGAGCAGTACTTAACACTTTGTACTGTCAGTACTATCTATAACTATTGGTACTAAGTATTATCACTAACGGTACTAAGTCAGGAATGAGTAATTCCTAACACTTCTCTTTTCTAATTGCTTGACTCTCTTCTTTAAGCTAGCAATCTCCTTTACTTGAGCAGTCTTGGCTTTCTCCAAATCAAGGACTTTTTCTTGTAGGCTGGTACATAAATTCATTAATTCAGAAAGTTTCATACTATCCTCACCACTTTGAGGTGGATCATAGGAAGGGGTAGATACATGAGCCTCATCAGGGACAGGCTCTATAGGACCACTATCTTTCCTCTGTTTCCTCCTTGACTTTTTCTTTTAAGGTTTAGATGATGATGGTTGAAAAATAATGGGTGTGGAATGATAATCAAAAGGAGCAGCTGAATCTTCACCCATATCTTCTAAAGCTTGAATCATCATTGTTGGGAATAGAGGTGTGACTCTTCTAAAAAAAACCCTTTCCTGGTCTCTTCATATTAGCAAACACCTTCTTGGTGTAGGAAGGTGTAACATAAACTTCTTTATGTCTGGTCATCCCCTCAACTTATTTGTCCAGGAAGACTTGTACAAACCTTGGGTACATGAGAAATTTAACCCCACCCTCCAAGTGCTTCACCATATTGTCAAAAATGTACTTGGAAAAGTTGAATGTTTGGTTTGTGGCAAGACATATGATAGTAGATGACATAGTGCTACTAAATTCATTCCAGGCTGTAGTCTTAGCACTAAGGCATTGCAGTATGGTATGGATAAGAAATTTCCATTGGAATGAAAAATAAGCTTTATAAAAAGTAAGATTTTGAGTAAGATGTTCATACCCCCATTCTTTTCAGTTCTACAAAAATTGAAGTAGTAGGTAGACAATCTATTCCTTCAGCATCATCCAGCTTAAGATCACTCCTTATACTAGTCTCAGTGATGATTACCTTCTTCTTGTCTACTAGGGCTTGTATTTGTCGTTCCCCATTAACGATTTTAGCCTTGGCAGATGCCCATAACTTTTCAATACAAGTAGTATAAATGGTTGGATTAACCATTAACGCATATTGGACATAACTTGCATTCAGAAAATCAATAATCTCCTCAAACCCACTACTTTCTTTGGGTTTCTCCAAAAACACAACCAGATTGTGAGTTTTAGCAAACTTTGGGGTCCACATTGGGATAGGTTTTGATGATAAAATGCTAAAATTGAGTTAGGGTTTATGATTAGAGAGTATATCAAGGTATAAAATCGATCGAATGAGTGATTGAAACCCTTAATCGAAGTATTTATGAAATCACCCTCAACAGCATTAACTTGAACTGGCAGCATTAAGTTATGCTTGACAGTATTAACTAACTCAGCAGTAGTAAGTTATGCCTGGCAGCATTAACTTAGGCCTAACAGCAGGAAGTGAATGCCTAACAGCATAAACTAATACAGGCAGCAGTAAATTAAGCCTAACAACATTAACTTAAGCTTAGCAACATTAAGTTTTAAGCTGAGCAGCATTAACTTTAAGACACTAGCATTAACCCTAATTTCTTTCCAAAAAGCATTTCCATCATCAATTATGATTCTCACAAGCTCTCTTTCTGTTTTTAATCTCACTATATCTCTCATTTCTTTTTCTCACCAATTCACTCTTTCTGTTTTTATCACACAACTCTCTTTCTGGTTTTTAGCTCACTATAACTCTCTTTTATTTTTCTCACCAATTCAGATAGTTTTGTATAATGTTCCATCAATTCCATTAGTTTCATGTTGTCCTCCGCACTTCCAAGTGTGTTAACTCTTAAGAGAGGTGGATCATTGGACTGTTTAGATGCAGCCTTAAACCTAATTTGAGCCTCTGCACCCCCCCAATATGGTATCTTGGCACATGGGACCATTACCTGAACCAGTTCCCTAAAGAAAAGATTCATTAAGTGTTGCCATGGATTAGGTCCTATTAATGTTACCACTCTCCTACTCTGCTACTAAGCTAGAAGAAGTAGTGGCAGCCATTTCCATTCTGTCTTCCCACTCCTTATAGATAGTCTCATCTGCAACAAGGTGAATAGGTCTACTAGACTGAGATATCTTAGTGGTCCTTTTGGCTTTCCTAGGTTTTTTGAGTCTTTTTAGGTTAAGATTGTGATAGAATAGTGATTAGTTCAAGATTAGATAGTGATACAGTTGTGGATGTGTGTTGGGGATCAGTGGGTTGTCCTGACCCTTCACCCACTTCTGGTTAATGATACATTCCCTTTCATCCAATCTTAATTAACCTCCCCTCAAAAAATACTTCAGAGATTAAGTAATCCAATGCTATCAATCAGAAAATTAATCCTGCTAACATCAAAAGCCTTTGTGAGAAGATCTGCAACATTATGGTCTGTGTGAATCTTGATCACTTGAATCAACTTCTTCTTATAAGAATCTCTGATGAAATGGTGCCTTATTTCAATGTGCTTTGTTTTAGAATGAAACACTAGATTCTTCACAATACAAATGGTGCTTTCATTATCAATGTGAATCTTGGTGTTCATGAAGTTGAACCCATAATCAAGCATTTGATTTTGGATCCATAACACCTACCCACAACAATTAGCAGCAGCAACATACTCTACTTTAGTAGTAGAATTAGCAACTATAGTCTGCTTCTTACATTGCCATGAAATCAACCTTTTGCCAAGAAATTAACAACCTCCTGTTGTGGATTTCCTGTCAAGGCTAGCTCCAGCATAATCACTATCAAAGAAAGCTTCCAAGTAAAATGGTGAACCCCTAGGATACCAAAGGCCCAATTTAGGTTGACCTTTCAAGTGTCTAAAGATCCTCTTCACAGCATGAAGATGTGAGACTTTAGGAGTAACTTGGAACCTTACACAAGCACAAACAACAAACATTATGTCAGGCCTAGAAGCTGTTAAGTACATCAATGATCTAATCATTGATCTGTATAAGTAAACATCCACATCCTCAGCTTCTTCATCCTTGAGTAATGCCTTGTTAGTCTCAATTTGAGTGCTTGCTGTCTTCACAGTGGTGAAATCAAACTTCTTCAATATATCAGCCACATACTTGTCTTGGCTGATGAAGATTCCATCATATTTTTGCTTCACTTGTAATCCTAAAAAAAGTGAGCTCCCCCATAGAATTCATATGGAATCTCTTGTGCATCATCTGCTCAAACTCAACACACAAAGACTTCTTTGTAGACCCAAAGATGATGTCATTAACATACACTTGTACTAATAGGATATCACCTTTGGCCTTCTTGATGAACAAAGTCTTATCTATAGTACCTCTTCTAAATCCATTTTCCAATAAGTAGGTAGACAAAGTCTCATACCAGGCTCTAGGAGCTTGATGTAGACCATATAAAGCTTTTTCTACCTTATAAACTTTTTCATGGAAATGTGGATCTTCAAAACTAGGAGGTTGGCACACATACACCTCCTCTTCAATAGTACCATATAAAAAGGCACTCTTCACATCCATCTGGTACACAATAAACACCATAAATGATGCTTATGCCAAAAATAACCTGATTGCTTCTAACCTAGCAACAGGAGCAAAAACCTCATCATAATCAATTCCTTCTTCTTGGGTGTAACCTTGTGCCACCAGTCTTGCCTAGTTTCTAACCACAATACCTCTATCGTCTTTCTTGTTTATATACACCCATTTAGTACCAATGGCCCTCTTGCCATGTGATAAATCAACCAATGTATAAACCTTCTATAATTTAAACTATAGGAGCTCATCCTACATTGCTTCTATCTAACTTGGATCTGTCAAAGCTTGGATCACCTTTTTGGGTTCTACTTGTGATAGAAAACAAGCAAACAGATAACATTGAAAATCTTTATGGTTGATTCTCTGTTGCACTAAACTAAACATACCATGTTCAATCACATTCTTTGTCATCCTTCTGGTTTGAGGTGTTGAATGCATATCTCCAATGATTTGTTCAAGTGGATGATACTTGTGAACTCTTGTAGTTGGAATAGGACTGGCAGGCACATTTGTAGCCAAATTGTTTATGTCAGCCTCTACACTCACTTCTTCATCATCATCAGAATAGACAATCTCTTCCAAATTAGGCATATTTAGATCATCAATACATTTATAGACTATATCATCAACAACATTATTTTCAATGTCAGCAACACTAACAGTTGGACTAATAGTATTAATGTTGTTAGTGTTGTTGACATTTGCATCCTGCTCTTGATTAACTCTTGGCTCCTTTATATTTGGCACCTCACTATCTTCATTCTCTTGATGTTTAAATCTTTTTTTCCTCTTCCTCTGATGGTTTGAATCCAAGATCAGGAGAATCCTTTGAACTTTTAAAGAGTGATAGATCTGATGTCAACAATAGTAGCAGTATATACTTTTGATCAGGTACTATTTTCTTCCCATGTTGACCTACATCAATGTTTTCTTTGGTACCTACATTACTATTAGTTTGATTCCTTGCAACAACTGGCTTATATTTCATAGATATAGTTAGAGCATCTATATCAAAAAGCCAATTAGGTCCATTTCCTGCAATATTAGGTGTTTCTTCACAAAACTTAACATGCAGGTTCTCTTCTACTATCCTAGTTGTATTGTTGAATACCGTGTATGCTTTGCTATTAGTAGAGTATCCTATAAAGAACCCTTCATCATCCTTTCCATCAAACATACCTAGGTGATCTAATGTATTAAGAATAGTAATAGGACACCCAAATGGTCTCATGAAGCTTAAGGCAGGTTTTCTACCTAGAAAAAGTTCATAAGGGGTCTTGTTGTGAGGCTTGATAACTAACACCCTATTTTGAACATAACAAGCAGTATTAACTGCTTCAGCCCCAAAAGTTGTTATTGGTAATTTTAAATCAGCTAGCATAGTCCTAGCAGCCTTTATTAGTGTCCTATTTTTCCTTTATGCTACTCCATTTTGTTATGGAATTCTGGCAACACTAAATTCCCTCTTAATACCCTTCATTTCACAGAACTGATTCATGACCTTATTCTTGAATTCAGTCCCATTGTCACATCTAATTACTTTCACCTTAAGGTCTATTAGATTTTCTATGCCAGTTATGAATGTTTTAAGGATTTCACTATTTTTATCCTTTGTGGCTAAAAATAAAACCCAACTAAACCTACTATAGTCATCTATGACAACTAGGTAGTACATCTTTTTCATTATACTTTTTACAAATGTTGGCCCAAACAAATCCATATGCCACATTTATAATGGTTGGCTGATTGAGCTTACAGTCTTGGTCTTACAAGAGGCTTTATGTTGCTTTCCTTTCTGACAAGCAACACATGTGTGATTATTTTCAAAAATCTTTGAATGTAAACCTCGGACAAGGTTTCCCCTCACTAGTTTGTTTAGTGTTTTTAAATTTATATGCCCAAGCCTTCTATGCCAGAGATTAGATTCATCTAATGTGGCATTTGCAAAGAGACAAGTTAGACCTCCTAAAGGAACAATATTCTTTAAATCAACACTATACATGTTATCTTTTCTAGGAACTCTAAGCAATACATGATTTTCATCAAGTAGCTTAAAGTCAGAAGACAAAACAACGCATTTAGTGTCTGTAAAAAGAACAATGTTTTTCTTGTCACACATTTGTGAGACACTAAAAAGGTTAAACTTAAGCTCCTTAACAAAGTACACATCTTTAAAATCCAATTTACTTGTACTGATTTTACCTTTACCAGTGATTCTAACTCCTTTGGGATCTCCTCCAAATGTAACAAATCAACCATCAATTTCTTCATAATCTGAGAGGTAGGACTTGTTTCCAGTCATGTGCCTAGAGCATCCACTGTCAATTACTCCTTTTTCTTGTAATTTTAGCTGTGGATTGCCCTGCACAAAAGTAAGAGAATCAGGCTCTCTTAGGGACCCAAGCCATTACAGACTTGGATCTGCCTTGTGCATCAACATAGTCAAATCTTTTAAAATTCATTGATGCACCATTGTGTCTGAAGACATGGTCTAAAACCTTTTGCTTTGGTCTCCAAACCCAACATGCTGAGGCCTTAACAGCATTAGCCTCATTTCCCTTATTATTACTTACTACTGCTTTTGGCCCAGCAGTAGTAACATCTCCCTTAACAGTATTAACTTTTTCTTTTAAATTACTGTTCTTATTTGTTGTAGACTTGTTAAAGGGCCTTCTAACATGTGTATGTGCTTTATTTAAAACATTTGATGCTTTCCTTGCACTATTCACTATTGGTCTTATGTAGGTACTATTAATTGGTCTAGAAGTATTAACTGATACTGCTGCTTTTGAAAAGTTTTGCCCAACAGTATTAAGTGATTTAATGCTAGATTTCATTAAGACTGCTTTTGGAACAAAATTTCCTTATAGATGAGGGTGACTCATTCTTTGAGAATTTTGATGATTTGCCCTTCTAGCATTGTTCCATACAGTTTTCTCTACCATTTTCTTTTCATACAAATTACAATCTTTGATCAAATGATTAAAACTGCCACATTCATAACAAGCTTTATTTTTAAACTCAAAATTACTTTCTAATTTATAAGTCATCAAGTTATTCTAGTTTCTCTGGTTACCTCTAGGGCTTTGACTGTTTTTCTTAGGGTATTTAGCTTGCTTTTTGTTCTCTATCTTCTTAACAGACTCCCTAGGTGTTTTCACATGCTCATTGGATTTAACAAATTCTGTTTTGGCAAAACTAGGTTTTCTTTGTTTAGACTAAAACTCTATCTCATTCTCATCCCCACTGTCAGATATCTTGTCTTCAACAAGTGGTTCACTAACAGACTTAGGTTTTGACACACTAGTCTTAGCTTCACTTGTTGCAACATCAGGTATACTGGTTACTGACTTACTAAAAACATATTCTCCCTCATTAGCAAGTATCAAATCATATTTAGGGGGCATGAAGTTCCTAGTATACGGAAGGGGAACAACATGATACTCTTCACTTGTTTTGTACCTTTCATTTTCCTGACTATCAAATACATGACTATTAACCACTTGACTATCAAACCCCACACCAGTCTTGAACTTATCACTTACTTGAATCTCTAACAGTTTTCTTAGATTTTTAGATGAATTTCCAAACTTTTCTAAGGTAAGTTTTAAATCCTCTCTTTCCTTTTCAGCTTTTTCAAATTTCTTTCTAAGCTCTGTTAGTGCATTATCTCTCAACTTAATATCATGTTTTAAAATCTTTATGTCTTCTTCAAAAACAACCTCATTCTTTTTATACATATCTAGTCTAGCTTCTACAGATTCTAGACCTGCTTTATAAGCACCTACATTTAATTGAGACTTATTAAAATCTTTTGTCAGATTATCATAATGTTCTTTGAGAGTTTCATAAGATTTTAACATGCTTTATAACAAGTAGATACCTCAGAATCTGAGCTTGAAGAACTTGAAGAACTTGAAGAACCTGAAGATGTATATGCCATAAGTGCAAAGTTTATAGGTCCTTCTCCAGCCTGATCACTCCAATCATATCCAAGTCTATCTTGAGCTACCAAAGCTTTTGTCTCTGTTGTTTCCACTGTCACATTCCTCCTTATAGGTTCTCTGTTCCTGTTCTCTCTTAGAGCCCTGCACTCCCTTGCAAAATGACCCTTTTTATGACAGTTATAGCATTCCACCTTTGATTTGTTAAACCTTATGGTCTCAGAACCATTGGCATTCATTAATAGTCTTCTAGTCTTATTTAGAATCTGCTGGGCTTCATGGTCAAACATAGCATCTGCCACTTTAGATCATCTCTTCCAAGTCATCAGCATCAATCTGTTGTAAGTCCTCATTATCTAATTGTGGACTGTTGGATTGGTTTGCAAAGAAAGAATAGATCACAACATCACTCATACTATCAGTATTGGCAGAGTTAGAACCATGAGCTTGATTGGAACTGCCAGAGTTATTGGAAGACACAAAAGCCACATTTTGTGAATTTTGGTTTGAGCTTGATGACCCTTTAACTTTAGTTTCATAAATCTTTAGATTGTTGTATAGGTCATCCATGCTCAAGGTGTCTAAATCAGGTTTGTTCCTCCAGATCAAGGTATGAGTCTTCCATTCTGATAGGAGACTTCTTAGAAACTTCAGATTCATATCTTCTTGAGAAATAGTTTCACCCAGAATCTCTAGCTGACTGATAAGCTTTTGAAGCCTATCATAGGTTTGATCAAGTCCTTCTGAGCTTGATCCATTGAAATTCTCATATTGTTGCTTTAGAAGTGTCTTCTGAGTTTTCTTTGACTCCTTATTACCTCCAAACCTTTTCTCTATGGCATCCATCAGAGTCTTGGCACATTTGTAGGTATTAAACTTTAGTTGATGTTCATTTAGAAGAGCCATCAACAGTGTACCTCTTGCCTTTAACTCATTCTTCCTTGCTAACTTCTCCTTTGTAGTTGTAGGAGGATATGTTTGCTCAACACCATCAACAATTCTCTTTGGTGGAGGTGAGTCTCCATTTACTATTACTTCCCAAAGAGCATAATCTGTCATTAGGAAGTACTGTCCTATCCTCATTTTCTAAATCTTAAATTCTCTTAGATTGAGTACTGGAAGTTTTACAGCAGAAACCATTATTGAAGATCCTACCTCCATGTTAAACAAATAGTTCTTATATGTGTAGATTGTTTCTTCTAATTCAAAGTTTCCCAACAAGCTCTGATACCACTTGTTGATCCCACTTTAATAGATCTTGCTTAGCTTATATGAAGCTTAGTTGTATTGAGTAAATCTAAGACAACTATGGTAGAAACTTTGATTGTGAATATCAAAGACTTTTCGGAATCTAGTCAATGATACTAAGAAGAATTATTTATAAAACAGTAACACAAAATTAATAACAAGACAGATTACCAAACTTTCAGCCTCAATATGAAATGAACACTCTTAATAGTGTTAGGGTTTACAAAACCTTAAAGCTACGAATATCAAAGATGTACATCTAACATTATGCCTTAGGACCTCCTTTTATACACCAAGGAGTCCTACAAGGCTTACAATACTTTCCTAACTTATCAAGATCTTTTTTATAAACAAACGTAATCTTTTAAACATATAAGTTATACATATCTTCTTTACAACTAACTAATACTTATCTTCGTAAGTATTCTTGTTCTCCCATCAATCTTTGATCTCATATCTGTCAGCATATTCCTTCCAGTAGTAGTAATCACTCAGCAGTTGTAACTGAGCACAAGCAACATTAACTACTTAGAAATTTATTCTAGCAGTACTAACATATACTAGCAGTACTAACTTTTGTACTAGCAGTACTAACTACTTAGTATATTCTCAGTCTTCATCTCTGAGCAGTCTTAACTTCTACTAGCAGTAGTAACTTTATACTAACAGTACTAATTATACTAACAGTAGTAACTAGCAGTAGTAACTTTTATACTACTAGTACTAACTACTTAGCATAATTTTCATTAGTATTACCAGCAGCACTCAGTTATGCTTGACAACACTAATATATACCTGAGCAGTAGTAACTCTAAGAATCATCTTGAAGTCTTTTAAACCCAACACTTCTATACTAACTTTAGAAGTATTCATTCCCAAGGAGATATGCTTTATTCTTTTTGACATAAAGCATATTTTTTCCCACCTTGTAAACCTTTTAGAAGTGAAACATTTCATTTCAGCTTCTAAGAGGAGATTGACATCGTTTAGCTTAGTACTGCCAACCAAGCTAAACTAAAGCTCTTACTAAGGCCTTCTTCAGATTCTGAATCACCACATAAACTAAAGTGAAGATACTACTTGATCTTCTAAGTGCCTGAAAAACTAAAGCTGAACTGTCTTCAGCTAGACTATACTTAGGGTATATTATGTTTAAATCTACTGAGAGACTGAAGGGCGCAGAACTGACCCAACAATCTCCCCATATTTAAATATACAAATAGCCCAAGTTAAAATCATTTGTAAGTGAGCAAACAACTTCTTCTTACAAACTAATGAAATAAGGAACAACTTATACTGATAAACATTCATAACAACTTTCAATAAAATACAATACAAAAGATAAGTTACTACAAAAGTTTACAATTTTTACTGCCTTAGTTGTTTAATGAGCCGCATTTTCTTCATAGGATTTAGGTTCCCAATACAAAAATCCAATATACTAATCCAAACTAATGTCGACTAACACTCCTCCATAGTTAGAGCAGAAGGACACCGAATGCTCAAACTAGTATGAAATTCTTCAAACAGAGCTGAAGGCAATCCTTTGGTGAAGATGTTTGCATACTGATAACGAGATGGAACATGAGGAACTAGAACCTGACTAGCAGTGACTAAATCACAAACAAAATGATTATCAATCTCTATATGCTTCGTACGTTGATGCTGAATGGGATTCGAGGACAAATAAATTGCACTGACATTATCACAGTAAACAAGTGTAGTGGAAGACAAAGGTGTATGTAGCTCATGTAAAAATACTCAGGTACGCAGCTATTCCAGATAGGTCGATTACGACGTATTGGGATGGGATTACTTGGATGCGCGCTTACGTTTGTAAATAAAATCTTTGATATCATTCCTAATTTACTTGATTTACTGTATCTTTGAATAGTTATCTTCATGGATACGGCGTATGTAGATAGCATGGATAGCCGTATTAGGAATTGGTTCAAAACTGCTTTCTTGTGAAGTTTGGCGCTGATACCGCCATATCTATTTAGTTGATAAGAGTTATTGGTGAATTTTAGTAAACTTTCTAATGTCTTCGTTTTGCTCAATTTAATGCAGCCTTTCAGATTATCTTCAAAAACACTCCTGAATTACTTCATCTTTATCAACTTTTTAAAGCAATTAAGTACTAATTATGCATAATTATATAAAAGTAGGAAAATAGATGGGATAAATGAATATAAAGTGATGTAATTTGATGTCAATCACTTAATCTGGACCCATTTATTGGACCGGGTTCAATTTACTAGTCCATGAAAAAGTGTATATGGACTCGAACCTGTGACCTCCCTCTCAACACACACACACCTTAACACTGCGCCCTTGGGACTTTTTCATCAATACATTGCACCATTCATTCTTTATACGTTTTTAGTTTTTAGCTTAATTTAGCTTAATGATTTTTAACAGCTTATTGGGGAAAGCTTTTTGTGTCGTTTTTCTTTGTAAACCTCAAAATTAGTATCTAGTATTTTTATAAATTTTCTCAAATTTTTAGGATTAAGTTATAAAAACTATTTTATGTTATTAAAAATTAGTTTAATATATTTTAGTTTAAGAAATTTGCATTTTAAGTTTTAAGAGTTTTATTTTGTCATTTTTTAGTTTCTTTTAGTTATTAGTTAGATTTAAATTGCTTTAAATGTCGTTAGAGTTTTAAATTGCCTTTATTCCTAGATTAGCGTGCCTTTATGTGCTTTCTCTTTGCGTTATTAGATTTGGAATCCAAAATCTAAAATTTCGATTATTCAAGCACCCGATCACGAACTGAAACAAGATTTTCAATATTCACGTTTCGTTGGGAAAACGACTCGGGAACGATTTGAACTTTATCCTTTCCTAAGGGTAATTTTCTCATCAATACTTTTCAGAAATATATTTTATTAGTAATTAGCTTATTACTCTTTCAAAAGAGTAGTTTGCCTATTTGCTTTTACAATATATATATATATATATATATATATATATTAGTGACAAATGTCAAAGTCAATGTATGGTATGGTTATGGTCATCTTGAGGAAATTGAAGTTCAAAGATCTGATCAGCAATTGTACAAGTTCATGGAAGGCGACTTTCCACGACTTCATCTAAATGACATCGAGGACATGTTGATTCATGTTGTTCAGAACAGAATCTTCAACCTCAAAGGTGAGGAAATTGTGTACCTGGCCGCAACCTTACGTATGTTCACAAGATGTATTTTAATCCAGAAGCGAGTGGAAGATCTTCACCTTGGTGTAGAAAGCTACCAGAAAAAGCTCAACATCTAATTGACGACTGACGCACAAAAGTGGCATCACTGACCCTAAACCTTATTCCACATACTTTATCCACTCATGGTGTCATCTATTTGGACAAGTTAGAGAGAAACAGACTTATGTGTTCTCATGAGCTCTACAAGTTTAGTGACGTTACACTCATATCAGTTCGGGATAAACTCAAAGACATGCTCAACAACTTAGAGATGGGTTATACAAGTATCATGCCAAAAAGGAGATAGAGTAATTTGGACAAGAAACGGTCTCGCATCATGGTGAAAGACATTGATCGTCAGTTGCTGGAAAGAAGATTGATGAGAAGCTTGGAAAAGTTTGTTGGTGGAAGGGAATACGGGGAAGACCTTAGACTGCTTCAACGGACAATATGACTTTGTCATATTTTGTCTACTATTTCAGGTCAAACCTCGTAATTATAATTCTTGTGAATATGTAAATACGTAGTGTAGGACTAATAATAGGTATAGTGTTTGAGTATGAATTTTCAAGAATTTCTTAGTAAATATCAAAATTTTCAAATTAACGTACTCAACACCATTATTACCCTCATAATTGAGGGGGAGCATCAAATGTTCCCAATAAAAAAGGCTATGATTTATATTTAGACATTTGTATCCCCAAATAATTTTATCATAATTTGAATCAAAGAGATCCAAAATATCAAGGATTTGAACATTTTTTGATAGGGGAGAAAATGTGATTAAAACTATATAGCTAGTAATGATGTGATCTTAATGACTCTTGTGACAAGGCTTTTCCTCGTATGTGCTATTAATATTTTTCGAATAATCAATGCACTATGCGGAGAATTAATTTTGAAAGTTAAAAAAACCATGAAGCTACCAATTGTTTTGATTTTTATACACAATGTACCTTGATCCAATGTTTTCAAATGGTTTAAAGGGCCGAGAACAATACCAAAAGAAGACAATGTAACAAGGTAATTTTATTAGAGTTATAAGGTGGTTATGTATAGGTGTTCGTTCCCACAATCCAGCCAGAACCGGAGGGATCTACCCAAGTACATTCCATTAGATAGAATAGAAGTCCATAGGTATGATACAAAGGGAGAAAAAGTGAGAAAAGGGAAAATGCGGACTAAGACAGAGCTAACACTAGAACAAACCCAACAAGGTGTTAGTGATGAAGTCTTGGTAAGCATTAAAGGGGTTGAAGAATAAAAAAGAAAAGTTAAGATAAAGGGTGAAAAGAAAGAAGCCCTCCTTACACTTAGGCAAAAACCGGGTCAATACATATGCTATCAGAAATACTAAGCTGTTGTCTGGTATTGAAGATAGTCATCATAGATCCAGTGATGCGATGCAAAACCCTCCCTAGCCACTCAAGGTCTCTCAAAAGACTCTTGTTTCATTTCTCATGGAGATTACACACATTTCTATCGACTTTCTCACTTCGAGTTAGTTGGTATTGAAAAGGTGGCAGTTTGCTCCAGCCTCCGATTACTAAAACTAAAGTGCACTATCGAGTCTAGAGCCATAAAGAGATCATCCATAAATCTCACTAGGACACTATTCTAATATATTTGTTTTTCATACATTGTGAAAACAAGTAATATCTTAAGAGTCCCACGCATTATCCTTGTGATATTGCCAGAACATCAGAGTAATTCACAATGACGATGGAATTCCTTTCACATCCAACATCAAACAAGCTATGTGGTAGGTGACTTGTGAGATCCTATATGGATCAAACTTGTGACACTGGATATCGATTCAGTCCAGACTATGAATTGACGATTGATGGATTTTTAAATGCATAAAACTCTCCATGTGTCGCAAAATCACTTTAGCAAGTGACACGTCGATTGATTTTCAAATCAAATTTTAATTCAATTGGTGAGACTTTATCTTACTGGTTCAATCATACCGTGTTGTCTTCTTTGAGACGCTCCGGTAATGAGAATGACTAGTGCAGCTGCGAAATCCTGTCAAGGAGATTCCTTGAAATTCTACATAATCATAGGTAGTATTTATATTGATTAATGGGAAACCGTGGTTATTGCAACCGTATTCGACAAAGTAACAAAGACACTTTCGCCCATATATTTTGTTTATCACTAACCCATTCATGCAGGTAATCCCGATGGTAGCCGCAGCTGATACAAGACAAGTCAAGATTCATAGCCACATGCTCATACTCGACCGACATACGTAAAGACATTATGAAAGCTCAATTACATGTTTCAAGACTTCTGCTACTCTGATACCGTACGTCTTTCATGAAGTGACAAAGTGTTAAAGTTATAGAATTTCTAGAAAGATGGCTACACAAGCTTTCAAAATCAAGAAGAGTATGAGCATGTCGGTCTGAAAGTCACAAGTACACAAAATGGCAAAAAGATCACAAGACGATGATAAGAGATTATGCTTGGTTGATGATCTCAAAGAAGTTCAAGTTCACATGCAAGTTAAGCTTAAAGGAACAAGCTCAAGCGTAAAGTCAAAGATCACTACAACATATCATAAGTAAATCAAGACTACGAGCACAAGACTGAAGACAAGCATTGTATGTTAGGATTAAGTTTTTGTAAATTGGAGTGACCTCCCTTTGGGGGAGATTGTTAGAAATACAAAAAGTATTGGTCACTTTCAATATATCATTTGATAGCTCGTAGTATAATATTTGGAATCGTAGTAAGCTAGTCGGGCCAAAGCCCATGGATGCCTAAGCCCTAATCGGCCACTCTAAGGATATAAGTACCCTCTCCATAGCTTGGACATGGTGTTGGTTGTTTCATTCTCTCATTTCAATATATCCAGTTTTCTCTTTTATATCTCTTACTTGAAGCAACCCTCTACTCCATTCATTCTAGATTTCGTTTATATTTGTTTGTGTGTTTAGATAAATCATTGTTTCTACACTATGATTGTCATATTCTTATGTTGTGGTACTAACTCCTAAATATCATTTGCAACAAATTGATTTAATTCTTCTTGCATATCGATTATCCAACTTTCATCCGTTAGGGCTTCATTCACATTCTTAGGTTCTATAGTTAATATAAAACAAAAGAAGTTACTTTGGTTTTGGCCTTGTGACTTAAGAGTTCTTTGGTTAAGGTTTCCTATGACATTTTCTAATGATATGTGTGTGTGTGAAAATGAGCCTTTTTATAGCCTGCTGCTGAACCTTCTAGCCCCTTGAGTGCTTCCCACGCTCCTATCAATCTCTGCCGTACATTCTCTCAATCATTAGCTTGTAAATCTTGGCCGTTGGATCACTTTGATAATCACACGGATTGTCAGTGTGGCAATCCATTGATGTGACATTTGTGCTTTCATTGTGAGTGTATCCAGAGTAAAAACCATCATCTCTTGTGCTTTCACTTAATCCAATGTGTCATTCCTTTTGTGGGGATAGACCAATAAGAGAGAGTGGTGATGTGTTACACTGCCCATGTGTACTTTGGCACCTGAATTGTCTTATTTAGCCCTTAATTGTAGAAACCCCTTTGTTTTGAAGAGAGGGTGAATTAGGGAAGACAATGAATAGTGAAAAACAAACTTTCCTGCCTAGTTTTTTAACTGAGGGTTAAATGGGTGAAGTTTGGGCTTTTGTCAAATTCAGTCCCTCTATTTGTATTATGAAAGTGGTGTGGTGTAATTGGTTTGATATTTGGCAGAATTGATCCTTGGACTAGTATTAGGGTTTTGCACTGAAAGTCTTTATTATTTAACAACTTAACAAAGGTTAAGTTAAGTGTTTTTGGAATTTTTGTCTTGATGTGAGTTGACTCAGGTTGACCATTGTCCACTTTTGACTTTTGATAGTTTTCTCCTGGCTCTTTGTGCTCTTCCGTTCCTCGTGTCCGTGTTTGTCCATTTTTGATCATTTTCATGTGATTTTTGCTATATCCGTACCTGCACACACAAAACACAAAAACAAGCATATCTTTGCCCTTTTTATTATGTTTTTGGTCTTTATTGGGTTTATTTTGATATAAAATGGATATGTGTTTTCACACATATCACTAGCGTAAGCTTGTTTTCCAATTTTTCAAG
The DNA here is from genome assembly GCA_026074375.1 of Tanacetum coccineum. Taxonomy (NCBI): domain Eukaryota; kingdom Viridiplantae; phylum Streptophyta; class Magnoliopsida; order Asterales; family Asteraceae; genus Tanacetum; species Tanacetum coccineum. The sequence goes on from BQNB010060291.1 coordinate 22,173, forward strand.
CATCATAGAAATGTTGATCAAACTTAAGCATAGGTAAGTTTCTAACTAATTCTTTAGACGCTAACGATTGAATGAGACATATATTAGCGTGACCTAATCTCCTATGCCATAATGTGGAGTTTTCATCAATCATTGCAAGACAAATTTTGTCTTTCAGCTTATTTCCTAATTTCATTACGTATAAGCCTTTCTTCCTAATACCTCTACGTATAACTTTACCGTCCTTAGTGATTTCACTATCATGATCAGAGAAAGTTACTCTACATTTATTATCACATATTTGACCTACACTTAGCAAGTTAAATCTTAAGTTATCTACATGTTCTACATTATCTATATTAAGAGAGTCATTAGAAATCGTACCTTTGTCACCGCAAAGATTACTACCAAAAATGACATTACCTCCATTGTATGCCTTGTAGGATGAGAAGAGCTTTCAGTTGCTCGTCATATGTTTAGAGCATCCGCTATCCTTTATCCACTCATCGGGTTCCAAGTTGACTCCAAGGCATATCTATTTATATAAGACATTAACTCAAACATTTGGTCCCCGATATCTCATGGGTCCAAAGTTGTTAGTGCTAAACATCTTTTGCATTTGATGCAATTGATTGGGATGTGGAAATGGAGGACACATTTCCCATGGCATGTAACTTTAAGGTTGGAAGTTGTTCCAAGTTATGGGAAAACCATGAGGTTTGTTTTGTCAACCAACATTTCTTTTTGGTTGCGGTGTCTTAGAACAAGGACAATGATTATTGACTCTTCTAGGTGGTGGAGTTTTTGACCTAAAATTTGGTTTATAAAATCCAACTCCGAGTTTTAACGTTGGTTTATAAAATTATTTAACCTCATTATCACTAGCAACGGGAATTCTAACATTGTTTACCATTATGTGTTTTGGTCTAGGACCCAAAATAGATTTTTGAAAAGAAACGGATTTTTCAAATTCTAGTGAATAGACAGGCGGCCCCTTGATTGCTTTGGGAGCCGTCTGGACTTTACGGGGGCCGCCCATTGTATTTGGGGGACCGCCACCAGAGGAAGTTTCTTTCTGAGATTTCACAAATTTTATTTCCTTAGACTTACTAGTTGATGCTTCACATGAGTTAAACCCTAAACCTAATTTATCACCGAAGGGTTTTTGATTGCTTAACATTTCATTTAAGCAATGTGTGCTCTTTTCAAATTTAGTTAGTTTAAGAGCTTCTTCTTTGAGTTTTTCGTTCTCAATTTTAAGTGATTGACAATTTGTACATTCGATATCAACTCCCTTGTTTTTCTCTAATGTAGACAATTTTAATTTTAGTTCACTAAGTTTATTTTCTAAACTATTTCTAATAGCTTTTAGCCGTTTGTTCTTATTGATTATTTTTAGACTCATCTTGCATAATTTATCATATTCACTATCTAAAATAAAATCATCTATTGACGAATTTTCATCACTAAAGTAAAAGGAATCGAAACATACCTCATTTGATGCTTGAGCCACAAGACATGTTTCGTCTTTAGCCTTTTCATCATCTTCTTCATCACTATCACTCCAAAAACCTCTGACGAATGCTCTTTGGTTCTTGTCTTTCGGTGGTTTTAGACATTCTCCAATAAGATAATTTGGATCACCACATCTAAAACACTTCCTATCACTTTTGCCGTTATTGTCATCTCGGCTTCTTTAGAACGTCTTTTTGTCGTTCTGTGGTTGTCTTACGAATCTACCTCTTCTCTTGAAGAACTTATTGAAGTCTCTAACCGCCATGGCGTATTCTTCGTCTTCACTTCCGGAAGTCGAGTACTCCTCATCACAAGTCAAATACTCCTTATCACTAGATTCCTTCTTGGCCTTTAAAGTAAGAGATTTTCTTTCTCCTTTAGCTTTAACTATTTTGGAATCTTTCTTGATGATCATCTCATGGACTTTGAGATTACCAGTGAGTTCATCAAGAGATAGTGATGTCAAGTCTTTCGACTCTGCAATCGCCATGACCTTTGCTCTCTATTTGGGATGGAGAGCCCTAAGAAACTTCCTAACATAATTCTTGCTAGACTAACCTTCATCAATAGCTTTCAGACTAGTAATAATAGTATTAAACCTAGCAAAAGCACTATCTATAGATTCGTCTTTAGAAATGATGAATTGTTTATATTGTTGTACCAAAAGGTCGATCTTGTTATCTTTGACTTGGTTATTACATGATGGGTGATTAACAAAGTTTTCCAAATTTCTTTTGCCGTGTTACACATGAAAATTCTTTCATATTCTTTTCTTGGCAAAGCATTGTAAATAACCATTTTGGCTTCGTTATTTTTCACAAGCCTCTTTTTAATATCATCACTTTGTTTATCAAAAGGGATAACCTCATCTAGTTTGGTTTCTAGATTTTGTTCAATAGGTTGAAAATCACCGTTAGTAATGACATGCCAAAGATCAAGATCTTTTGATTTGAAATATGTTTAGAATATATTTTTCTAAAAATAAAGAGTTAATTTCATAATTCGTCCCTAATGTTTGTCGGGTATATGGTTTCCCATTTTAGATATTTTGTCGAAATCCATTGACTCGATCCAGATTTAAAATACAGTATATTTTAAAAGCCTTGAGTGACCTCTGCTTCTGATACCAATTATGGAAACTAGAAGAGAGGGGTTGAATAGTGTACATGTTAATTAGCGTTTTAAAATTTTACTTCTAAAATTGTTAGATTTGAGTATATGTTCAATCAATCAACAATATGAACCAATCAAGATAACTATCTAATAGTAATAACTACACAAACAATATAAAGAGATAAAGGAAAGAATGATCAAACCAAGACACCAAGATTTATAGTGGTTCGGCTACGAACCTCTTTTTCGCCTTACTCTACTCCTCGACTATCCGACTCGAGATTTCGCTATGTCAACAAACTTCTTTCTCTCACTATAAATACTGCACCAGTTGACCGTTGGGATTTCCTGGCTATAAATCGAAGCGTCAGTCTAGCGGCCCCCAAATTGGGTCGCAGCGGAATAAGGTTTCGGGGCGTGTTAATTCATAGATCAATAACACAAGATATATATAGAACGGACACCTCGATACATTGGATTTAACAAAGTATTTGTTACATAAGCCTGAAGCTTCACTTGTTCACTTGTTCAAAATACAAAGATTTCTAGCCCATAACAGATATACAAAATGTGATGCGACAAAATCTTTAATGCATGATATCCAAATCAAAACCACCAATGTATCCCTTGCACCTCGTGCTTATTGACCTCCTGAATTACTTGCTTTAAAACTCAACAATAAGGTGTGAATTCATTAGTCTTGATAAATCGTATATTGGTTAGGACCACAAGATTTCCTAAGTGTATGATAATGCAACAGTGCAGACATTAATACTAAATGTATTTCCGTTGCCCCTATAAACAAAAAAATTTAATTAAACTCATGACACTTGAAGCTTGACATAAAATGAATACCATATAAATGGCCCTACAATGCCCCGTGGTGATGTTCTAACCCGCAACATCCTATGTTTGACAATGGTATAAGTTCGTTTTTTCCCAAGTGATTGCTAATCACTCCGACGGGGGATGTCTATCCCAATAGATTATTCATAAAAATTCGCGTCACAATCTAGTAACTGACAGTTCTTAATAATGGGCTCAACTAGTTTATTGCTTACTTAGGCGAATACGTAATCACATAATGGGTAAAACATATCCACTTTGTGTCCAATTATAAAACAAATGCATTTTCTCACCCAAAAAACTTATAAACAATTCATGTAAACGTGGGCCTTTGAACTTCACCTTGGAGTGTGCGAATTATCAAGTGTATACAGAAAACACGGTACGGTAACTGATAATCGAGTGCACATAATCCAAATATAGGTCGTATTAGTACTAATACATTGGGATAACTTCTAACATGTATAGTTCATATTTAGCTAATCACCATCTTAATTGTTTTAGTGAATCATATTTATAAGTTTAAATGTTTATAATATACAACTTTTAGTAAAACTGTAATAACTTTCAACGTTTCATGTCCGTTTCTTGCGTTTCTTATTGGTCTCATGCTTTCGTATTAGTAGTGTTATCATAATTTGACTTTCAAATTTTTAAGTCCTCTGATATGCAACAGTGATTTTACTGTTCATTCAAGTTTTATAAACTTATTTTTATTAGTTTTCAAATGATTGTAAAAACCTGTGAAATTATCGTATTTTATTCGTTTATAGCTCGTTTTTTAGCGATTCTTTTGAGCGTTCTCATAATTGAAGTTTAATTTATTTATGAATGGTTTTAAAAAATTCATGTTTCTAGTCATGAACGTAACTTTTATTAAAATAGTTTGATAAGGCTTGTTTATACATTTTTAGTATATAACTCACGTAATTATAAACCTTCTCGTTTTTAATTGGAAAATTATGTTTCTTATTGTTTTGGAATCATAAAAATATGTGTCATTTAATAAAAATACCAAACCTTCTGTTTGTAGAATTTTTATAACCAGTTTTTATAAAAATTATTTTATAACTCCGGTTATTATCGTAAAACTCGTAAACTACGTATCTTTTTCGTTATTAATCCGTTTTTCGAGTTTCTTACCTTTTTAGAATTGTCATGAGGTTTTACTATATTTATAAAATGTAAACCTTCTGTTTGGAATTCGAACAAAACAGCCTTTTTTATAGCTTTGATTATAATTAATTTTATACTTTTGTTTTACAAACTTTTCAACTAATTAAATTCCTCAATTTCTTCACACGTCTTTTATACCATATGTCATACTTATAATAATGTCATTGGTCCATCATTTTTCCAAAATATTCAAGATCAAGTCCTTTAATGAATGCCTTTAAATTAAAACTTACTTAAGTAAATTTTATTTACAGTTTTTACATGAACTCTTTTATATATAAACCAAGAGTGTACAGACTTATAGTACATTATAAATCGTCTTTAGCATCCACATACTAACATATAATAAGGTTTCATGAAACAAGATTAACAAGTCATTGACAACACTTTTACTTGAAACTTATTAAGTAACTTTAAAAACCCTAATTAGTATTATACATTTTTACACTAACCATACAGGTACAATACTTACATATCCATTTTTCATGATTTTACCAACATTAATAGCATATGTAAAAGTGTCAAAAATGATGTTCACAAGTAAAACTCTTGTAATGTTTAAAACCTACATAAATGGTGATTTTGCTATATAAAACTAACATATGCATAAAATGATAAATGTAAGGACATAAAGAGTTTTAGATGACCTTCTTATGATGTATGATGATGAGAAATATAATCTAAACCCTTGTTTAGATTTTTAACCCAAGCTTGCAAGAGATGAAAACCCTAGATTAGTTTGAAAAACCTAATTTTTCCTTTCCTTGCTTAATCCTTTTAAAGACTTAATCAAGCCTTTAAAACACCTTGAGGTATCTTAGATATAGTGTATGATTACTTGTAAATGAGGTAGAAAAAGATTGTATGGTTGGTTCTTGGATTTTAATTTGGGACGTGGGTAAACATAGAGAAAAAAGAGGGATAGAACTTGATTTTGAGCTAGTGAATATGTTGTATGTTTTTATCTAACAAAGGTGCAAGTATAAGTAATATAAGGAGTTAGTACATGTGATATAACAAAGACCAAATGTATCAAGTGGTAAAGGGGGGGGGACCAATAGGGAACAAAAAGTGGATGACTAGTGGTCAAATTTACTATGCATGAGCTAGGTCTTACTAACTACATATTGTACATGGTCTTAGTGATTAATGAATGGTCCTTTGGTTCCCTCAAGTGTATGTTATCCCATGAAATCTAGGGATAAATTTACTAGCTATTATCTTGATGGAAAAAGGAAGTATACTTGCACTTTTATAAAAATGCAATGTGTAGCTTTTATTTAAAGTGTAAAATTTTGAAATTGTATAAGTCTTGGTTATATTTCTTTGTATCTCTTGCTACAAATCCGGCCATAGATGCATATGTATGATAATATTTAGTAAATTTTGGGTATTGGGTACAATTGTGGGTATTTGTTGAAGCGTAGAAAAGTTTTGGTGGTTCCGGGTATGCCTAAACGTATTTTATCGCGAAACGTAAACACTTTACGCAACCAATAAAAATAAAATGAACAAAGTTAATAATTATCCTCAAAATAATTACTTAACACTTGCTTGATGTAAACATTTAATTGTTTGATGCCCGTTTACATTGAACGATAATTTTTAGCTTACGCGATTTAACTTAACGTTTACGATTAAAAGCAAACGCGTACAATACTAAAAATACATAGTAAATTTATTGACGACGTCAATGACCCTAAAACACAGGGTGTTATAGTCTCCCCCAGTTAAGTGAGCCTTGTCCTCAAGGCTTAAGACGCGGCACTTGACGATGGTGCGGTCTTTGTGAAGAGGTGTGGATATTTCTTCCTGAATTGATCTTCGCGTTCCCATGTGAACTCAGGACCTCTCCTGGAGTTCCATCGAACCTTGACTAGTGGAATGCGGCTTCGCTTCAACCGTTTAACTTCACGGTCCATGATTTCTACTGGCTCCTCGACAAATTGAAGCTTGTCATCAAAGTGAAGTCCATCCAACGGAACGGCTAATGGTTCATCGGCATGGCACTTTTTCAAGTTGGATACATGAAATGTATTATGAACCCGGCTCAGCTCTTCAGGAAGCTCAAGCTTGTATGCAATGGATCCAACCTTTTCCAATACCTTGAATGGTCCAACGTACCTAGGGTTCAACTTCCCCCGTTTGCCAAAACGTACGACCCCTTTCCAAGGCGAAACTTTAAGCATAACTTTATCCCCAACCTGAAATTCCATCGGTTTACGCTTTAAATCCGCGTAACTCTTTTGTCGATCGCGAGCAGCTTGCATTCTCTGCTTGATTTGAACGATCTTCTCAGTTGTTTCTTGCACTATTTCTGGACCAGTGAGTTGAACTTCTCCAACCTCGGCCCAACAAACGGGTGAACGACACTTTCGACCGTAAAGTGCTTCAAATGGTGCAGCCTTGATGCTAGCGTGATAGCTATTGTTATATGAGAACTCGACTAATGGCAAATGGTTAACCCAACCCTTTCCAAAGTCGATTGCACAAGCACGTAACATATCCTCGAGAGTTTGAATAGTCCTCTCGCTTTGTCCGTCTGTTTGTGGATGGTACGCAGTACTCATATCCAGACTAGTACCCAAAGCATTCTGAAGTGACCTCCAGAAATTTGATGCGAACCTAGGGTCACGATCACAAATAATCGAGAGAGGTATTCCATGCCTCGTGACCACCTCCTTTAGGTACATTCTTGCAAGTTTATCCATCGGATCAGTCTCTCTCATCGGTACAAAGATTGCGGACTTAGTGAGTCGGTCGACAATCACCCAAATGGTGTCATAACCTTGTGACGACTTTAGCGAAGCTTTCGGACAAATCCATAGTGATGTTTGTCCCACTTCCCATGAGGTATATCGGGTTAATACCAACAATCCTGATTGCCTTTGAATGTTTCTGCCTTGACCTTGGCACAATCAACATTTGCAAACATAGGTGGCCGATGTTTGTCCTTTAATATTGAGCCACCATATAGCTTTTTTCAATGTATTGGTGAAATCTTTTTCAAAACTCGGATGGATAGAATACTTTGACTTGTGGGACTCGTGCATGATCACAGTCCTCAAATCACCATAGCATGGTAACCAACTCCTGCCATTGAAGCATAGAGTTCCATCCACACGGGGTTCCAACTTTTCCGTCCTAAGCTTCTCCGGATCTTTAGAATTTTCAAGTAACATACCTCCAACATCTTCGTTCTTGATGTTCTCTGGTTTTTGTGCTTCAGTCTGAGCATCCAAATTTTTTTTGGGGAGATTCAAACCTATAGTCATGACTAAGGCTCGAACCCTTAATGGTGGCTCTCGTTCCTTCCTGCTCAAGGCGTCAGCGACAACATTTGCTTTCCCTGGGTGATAACGAATCTCGCAATCGTAATCACTAAGCAATTCTAACCAACGACGCTGCCTCATATTCAGCTCCTTTTGATTAAGAATGTGTTGTAGACTCTTGTGATCCGTGAACACCGTACACTTGGTTCCGTACAAATAGTGTCTCCAAAGTTTCAGAGAAAACACTACCGCTCCAAGTTCCAAATCATGAGTCGTATAGTTCTTCTCATGAATTTTCAGTATTTGTCCCCCCCCCCCCCCCGGCGTGATGCATAAGCAATCACCTTCTCTCTTTGCATCAACACAACGCCCAAACCTTTGATCGAAGCATCGCAATATACGATAAAATCTTCGCTTCCTTCAGGTAAAGCCAGAATTGGTGCACTACACAACTTCTGCTTCAACAATTAGAACGTTGTTTCTTGTTTGTCACCCCACTCAAACTTGACCTTCTTCTGAGTGAGCTTGGTCATTGGTTTGGCAATCTTCGAAAATCCTTCAATGAATCTTCGATAATACCCAGCAAGACCTAAAAATTGACGAATCTCCGTTGGTGACTTAGGAGATGCCCAATCTTTAATGGATTCGATCTTGGCAGGGTCCACGTGAATACCCTGGCTGTCAATCACGTGACCGAGGAACTGTACTTTAGGAATCCAAAATTCACACTTGGAAAATTTGGCATACAACTCCTCTTTCTTAAGCAACTCTAAGATTAACTTAAGGTGCTCTTCGTGCTCTTGCTTGTTCTTCGAATATATTAGAATATCGTCAATAAAGACAATCACGAATTTATCCAAGTAAGGTTTGCACACCCGATTCATAAGGTCCATGAATACGGCAGGTGCGTTTGTCAAACCAAATGGCATAACTTGAAATTCATAATGGCCGTAACGAGTTCTAAAAGCGGTCTTCGGAATGTCTTCTTCTCGAACCCTCAGTTGGTGATAACCCGACCTTAGGTCGATCTTCGAGTAGACACTCGACCCTTGAAGCTGATCAAATAAATCATCAATTCTTGGGAGCGGATAACGGTTCTTCACCGTCAGTTTATTCAATTCCTGGTAATCAATGCACATTCAAAACGATCCGTCCTTCTTCTTGACAAACAAGACCAGAGCTCCCTAGGGTGAGGAACTAGGTCTTATAAAGCCTTTGTCAGATAGTTCTTTTAGTTGCTCTGACAACTCTTTCATTTCAGAAGGTGCCAATCGATAAGGTGCCCGGGCTACGGGTGCAGCACCAGGTATCAAATCGATTTGAAATTCCACTTGTCGAGTCGGAGGAAGACCCGACAAGTCCTCAGGGAATACATCAGGAAAATCTCGGACGATTGGTACGTCCTCAAGTCGCTTCTTCTCCGACTTGTCTTCCGTCTCCTTTGTATTAACGTTTGCCAAAAAGACTGGACATCCTTTTAGCATGTATTCTTGTGTTTTGGTGTACGAGATAATGTGCAGACGAGCCTCGTGTCCCCGGTTGCTTCCGTCACCGTGAACAATTAATGTTTCATTTCCCCAGGGGATACGAACGATCTTCTCGGCACACACAATGATTGCTTGGTACTTTACCAACCAATCCATACCAATTATACTTCGAAACTACAATTCCTATGGGCATTAAGTCTATGTTGAATGGGTGGTTCAGGATATTTAATGTACAACCCCTAAGGATAGTGTTCAACCCAATTATTCTCCCGTCGGCTAGTTCAACGTCATAATAGTGATCTAATGCAGTTGGTGTGATATCAATTTGGGAGCTAAATGCAGTGGATACAAAACTTCTATCGGCACCAGTAACCCAATTTTTGAGTCATCATACCATTCCAACTTCTTTTATTACCTCTAGGACTTTTATTGTTTTTCCTAGGGTTATCTGCTTTCCTAACACTTTCATTCCTAGCACAAACAGATTTAGGAAAGAACTCAGGTGATTTAGCACTTAAGTTGGACTTACAAGAGGCATATTCACTAGTCTTGGGTTCAATTATAACAGGTTTAGGCATAGACTCAAGTGATTCTACACTAGAGTTGGACTCACAAGAGTCAAGGTCAATGGTTTTGGGTTCAGAATCACTAGTGTAGGTCTGTTTGGGTCCATAGGTCATTTGTGATTCATCAAGGTCAGTGGGATCTGATAGAGGAATGTAGTTCCCTGAAAGAGGTGGGGGAACTGCTTTCATTCTATCAGTTTTGACAAACCTGTTATAGAGAGGTTTCCCTTCTACATCCTCAGGTGTGGTGTCAAAGATGCTAGGGGCAGAGGGATCAAACACCTCATCTGATCCAAAAGTTTCTCCAAATCCTAAACCAAATTTTGATCTAGAGGACATGGAGCTATTGATCAGTTTGTCCATGTTTTTGGAAGACTCCTTCCATTTTGCATTGATGGTTCTTTCATTTTCTAGCTTAGCCTGTAAGTCCTGTTTTTCCAAACTCATCTCAGCATTCACTTTTTCAGAATATTTCAATAGATTAGTTGTATTTTCTAATTCACTAGACAACACCCTAATCTTATCTTCAAGTGTCAACTGATTTGTCTGAAGAACTCTCTTTTGTTTTTCCAAAGTTTTAAGTGAGTTCTTATAAGCTTGAACTTGTATAAAATATTCATTATATTGTTCATTTAAATCAGAAAACTGTTTTTGAAGTTCATCATATAATTTTTTAAGATTATCATATGAACAACTAGTTACCATATTATATTGATTAACATGCTTTTTCTTTAGTTTAGCATTAAATTCTTTAACTTCAGTTTCTGTCATATAAGTTACCTCAATGTCAGGAGTTGAAGTTGTGCAAGCCATGTCTTCTTCAGCAACACAAATGTAGAGATCTTGTTCTTCTTAATCAAAGCTTCTCAACGAGGCTCTGATACCAATTGTTGAAATCCTTTTCTTGAACGATCTTGGAAGCCTTGATCAAAATACAAAGACTATGCGGAAACTAGTCTTTATATGTAAGAAGAACAATAGAAATAAACCAAATGTTGTAGCCTCAATATATTAATACGGTTACTCTGAATAGTAACAGGGTTTACAACCTTGAAGCTAACTAAGTAAGAGAGAAATGCGTGTAGAGAATGTGTGTGTGTCAAAGTGATGATTATCTCTACACCCTAGGACCTCCTTTTATAGTGCAAGGGGTCCTAGGTGGTTACAATATAATAAATACCTGCCTAAGTATTTTACATCAATATAATTAATCATTTCCTAAATAAACTTGTAACCTCCTAATCATTCTGAATGTCATTTAATACTTTCCATAAGACCAGGACTTTCCAAAAGACCAGGAAGACTAAACTTGTAACCTCCTCATCACACTGAATGTCGTTTAATACTTTCCATAAGACCAGGAAGACTAAACTTTACTACCAGCAGTAACTGTGTACTACCCGTAGGAACTTTGTACTGCCAGTAGGAACAGTAGGAACTAGAAATTCATAATTCCTAACAATATATCCTCCCCTAAACTTGAATTTGACTTGGTTAACTTCAAGTTTCTAAGAAGATCTGCATTTGTGAGCTTGAGGATGTAATCATGATCTTGATCTCTGATCTGCTTGATCTTTCTTGGACATATACCAAAGACTTTGAAGATTAAAGTATAAGCTGCTTGAAATATTGAATGAAAACAGATGATACTTAACTTGAGTAGAAACATTGTTCAAATAGATCAACCATTAACAGCATTATGAAAATCAGCATCTAATCTTTGACTGCAACAAGACCACCACAACTACATGAATGGGTTTGATGAGCCTTTACCAAGTAACCATTCACTCTTGGGCTAGTCAGTCCATTGGCACCCAGAAAGGGGATGATCCATGGAGGACTGAAACCATTTTCCACTTTCAGAACATGAATCATAGGAAGTGGAAGAACTATATGACTTTTGGCAAGTCATTACAGCCATAAACGGATTTGTTATGTCTTTACCTGTAGCCGTTTGCTCAGGACTAGCCAACTCTTTGTTGTGATAACAAGGTGAGTTGATTACCTTACAATTTTGAGCAAATTGGCAGCTATCAACGGATTTGTTAAGTCTTTACCAAACGCCGTTTGCATTTGGACTAGCCAATCCTTTGGTTCCCAATAAGGGCATTATCCATGGTGGATTGATGACCATTTCAACTCTCAGCACAAAAAGCATGGGTGAGTTAAATACCCTATAGTTTTGAGCAAACTATTAAAGCTATCAACGGATTTGAGAATCACACCAGAGCCGTACCCTCATGGTGAATCAACTCTTTCTTGTCTGTGAGACATGGTGAGTTGAACACCATTTGTTGTGTGGTGGTTAGCCAACACCCAATCCCTGAAAATTGCTCTGTTTGTTCAAAATACATTGCAATAACACCAAGCAGCATGCCAAAAACTGTTTCCATAAGCAAAACTTGGTGCGCGCTAAAAAAACATGTATGGCATACTATGCAAAAGCTAATAAGGATAAAAAATTTATATATCCAAAATATATTTTAAATAGCAAAAAGAATTATGAGATATAAAAAACTTAACAGTACCATTCATGAACCTTAGGACGCTTGGAATCAGAAATTTGTTTCTTGAGAAAGGCAATCAACTGAACCGCAGTGGTAAGTTCATTACCCACTGTTCCGTGACAAATCTCCAGCTGATGATCGAGCATCCTTTCGATAAGATTGACAGAGAGAGGATACTTCTTGTCCACAAACATATGTATAACCAGACCACTAACTGTCTCCAACACATGAACACCAGAGAAAGAATATAGCTTCCAGTTTTGAATACTCCAAGTGTGTTGGTTCTTCCAAAAATCACTACCATCATTCACTTCAGGTGAATCCATCAGAATCTGAAGATCTCCCGAAAGAACAAGACCAACTCCCGTCAGAACTTTCTTATCTTGATAAAGCGTCATCACGCGGCCATAAAATCGTCACAATCTGCTCTAGTAACCAAGTAAAGGATTTCCCTAAGGCTTGTGAAGTACTTGCGAGAGTTGTCGAGTCTGTAGATGGCATTGATCGATCCTAACCCCGTAGGCAATAACTCCCAGTCAACAACAGCATATAAATGAACAGGTGTATCACAATCAGAAGCAGAATCCTCATCAGAAGCATACTTAATGCACAATTTGTGTTCAGCGTCAGGATCTCCTTCTTCAATTGGAATGGTAGATTAAGAAGTATGAACACCTTTTCTGCCTAATAGCTTCTTCTTGGTACCAACCTTCTTGAGTGAGGAGCATTTTGGTTGTGCTTTAGAGCAATGTAGAAGGAACTTCAACATCCTCTACTAGTAGCTTCCTGAGAAGGAACTTCAATTTGAGCTTTGGAATATTCTGAATTGAGACGAGCATCAACTTTCTCTCGTAACATCTGAGAAGGACATCCAACTTCACATAGCTCACTTCCTGTGGAACACCATGAGAAGGAGCTTTAACGTCTACTTCAACATCACCAGTCTTGAGTTTCTTTGAAAAGGCAGTAGTCATTAGACTACCATCTCTTTTCAGACCCCTTGTGAATGCAACAACTCTTTGAATCTTATCAAACTCTTCTTGAAGCTGTTCAGGAGAGAGTTTTAGAACTTGAGCCATAGTCCAACCGGTAGTATATACAGCAGGACCTTGATTCTTCACATAAGTTCTCATATATTTCCTGAGCTGAGCTGGTGGTCAAGGCCTATCCCTCCGTTCTTGAGCCCGTTGGTCAGCAAGTTCTTTTCTTTGAGAATTGACCATGCAACCATCCTGGCTGCAAAATCATCATCAGTAAATTCAACCCCAAAAATTGTGGAAGATAAGTCTGGATTGGCTTGAAGACGAGCCAAAATTATATCCCAAGCAGCATCTAAGTAGTTTGCAGCAGATGCAAGGACCTCTTGCTGTCTCTTTCTTTGGTCTTCAGTCATCTCAAAGTCTTGAGACATCTGCCTAGCTAAATTAGCATCCGTCATAAGAGATTCAGCTCTTTGCTTTTTGAAATTTGTGAGTTCTTGAGCTTGTAACCTCTGAGCAGCCTCCCAACCTAGTCTTTCTTCTTCCAATTTCTTGAAAGTCTTATCTTGAGTTGGAGTAGGTTCTTCAACAGCAACACCTTTCCCCTTTATTGCATATCTGACAGGTGATGAAGGAGTAGCAGGGGTAGTACCACTACTAGCAGGAATTGTTTCAGCAGCAGGACCAGAACTACTGGTAGGAAAAGTTGTGCTACCAAGAGAAACGGTTGAAGGACCAGTAGGAGCAACATCAGAAGGAACATCAGTAGGAAACGTAGTAGAAGGAACCTCAGTAGTAGGAACATTAGAATGAACATAGGAACAAGCAGCATGATTCTTAGAAGGTCCACCAGGAGATTTGATGGAATCAACAGTCACACCCGCATTAGCCAATGCATTAAGAGCATCCAACTCCACATCTGGCACTCCTCCGTCTTCTGGGTCTGAATCACTCAACACCACCTTCCGTTTCTTAGTCTTGAGTTTGACCTCTAATTCTTTGACTTTCTTAACCAATTTTGGTACTACATCCTTAAATAGCATCTTGTGTGCCTTGAGTTCAGTTTCCAAAGAATGTACCTTATGCACAAGAGTTGAGACTACAGAGGACAAAGCAGATAGGGTAATAGGGTCCTTGGCACCTCCGGAAGCATGCAGTGTTGCAAAAATTGGCCTAGGAGGCCAATTAATCGGCCGCCTAAGCAGAATTGGTCATTAAACGCCTTGATTTTTACTAATCGGCCTAAAAAATCAGTCTGGTAAAAAATCGGTTAAAAATCGGTCAAAAATCGGATTAATCGGTCAAAATCGGAAAAATCGGAAAAAATCGGGAAAAATCGGAAAAAATCGGAATAAATAATGAAAAAATTAGA
>BQNB010060292.1:0-36985 GCA_026074375.1 Tanacetum coccineum
TCTTTAAGAGTAGCATAAGCTTTAACACATGATTTAGAACAAGAATCTACCTCAGAATCTAAAATGAAAGAACTTCTTAAAGATATATATTCCATTAATGCAAAGTTTGTAGGATGCTCTTCTTCTTATTCAAAGATTCACAACAAGCAATGAATAGATCTTGGATGAATTGGTTGATTCTTCTTATTCAAAGCTTCACAACAAGCTCTGATACTACTTGTTGATCCCAATGAATACATTTTTAACTCCTTAGCTTGTAAGGTTTAGTACCCTTGGATAAATAAAAAAATACTAAGAATGAAACTTTGATTTGAATGATATAAGCTATGCGGAATCTAGCTTATACCACTAAGAAGTATATTCAATAAAATAGTGAATTATGATTTACACAAAGATATAACACAACACACTTCAATATATTAATACGATCACTCTAACTTAGTGATAGGGTTTACAACCTTGAAGCTATGAATTCCATGGAAAACTGCTATTGAGATACTAAAAACTGATATCTCATTCTATACCCTAGGACCTCCTTTTATACACCAAGGAGTCCTAGTGGGCTTACAATACTTTCCTAAGTATTTAGTCAAACATATTGAATACAATGACTAAGTATTTAATATTTTCCTAAACATGTAGTCAAATGTATTAAATACTTTCTCATAATTCTTCTCAATCAGCATATAATCTCTTCAATCAGCATTAACTTCAGTTGAAATCTTCTAATCAGCATATAATCTCTTCAATCAGCATTAACTTTAGTTGAAATCTTCTAATCAGCATATAATCTCTTCAATCAGCATTAACTTCAGTTGAAATCTTCTAATCATCATATAATCTCTTCAATCAGCATTAACAATATTCACTAGCAACATTAACTTTGGTTGAGCATCATCACTATTACTCTAACAGTAGTAACTAACACTAGCAGTAGTAACTTTTATGCTAGCAGTACTAACTACTTGGAATATTTTCTTCAGTCTTCACCAGCAGTCTTAAGTCCTTCAGCAGTATTAAGTTAGTACTGGCAGTACTAACTTTTCTCTTGCAGTACTAAGTTTACTCTAGCAGTACTAACTGATTAGTACTGGCAGTTTCTAACACTTAGCTTATTTCCATGTATCTTGAGCAGTACTAAATTATGCTTGGCAGTATAAAGTATGAAGACTTTAATTCCTAACAACCATCTTGGGAGACAAAAATTCAAACCGACCCCGTACCTTGGGAGATTACTCCCGACCTAGCCACAAGGGCTACCGAAACACCATTGAGATTTTCGAAGGAGCCAAGGTGTCCCCCTGTGATCTGACACCATTCGGTTGGTTCAAAACGGATGTGCATTCCACAAACTTATGTCCAAAACCCCGATCCAACATCTTAAGGACTTCCTCAGGATTGTAGATTCCATTAACCTTAATGGTGCTAGAAGACTACTAGTTTGCGTCTATTCTGCTTTTCTCTTCATGACCAAGCTATCAATTGGCTTGAACATCTACTCGCGGGATCCATCTCGACTTGGGATGATCTCACCACTTGTTTCCTCCCACAGATTTTCCCACTAAGAAGAACTGCTAAACTTCGAAATGATATCTTGATTTCCAACAACATCAAGATGAATCTCTCTATGATGAGTGGAACTATATCAAGGACTACTGCTCTGAGAAAGTCCCATCATACCAAGGCTTGAAATATTGATATTATAGGCATCAATTTTTAAAATCATTAAATGATTAACAGTCGACTCTGCCACCCAAATGGCCATTTATTATGCAACAGGCGGGAGACTTAGAAAATTAAGGCCAGAAGAAGCATGGGAAACCATCAAGAATTTAGACCAACATGAAGAAGAAGAGTGAAACGACCTAATCTTTTCTGAAAAAGGAAGTCCCGACTACATAGATGCCACTTTAGAACAGGAGTTAGAAAGTATGGAGTTTTAAGTAGAATCTTTAATGAGGAATGAAGTGCTATTGGAGTATGAGGTAGGATTTACATTTCCCAAAAGGCCTTATCAGGAGGAATTAGAGGCACGAATAATGAATTTAATTGATCATCAGGAGGATCAAGTTAGTAAATTAGAGGAAGATATGAGAAAAACAAAAGATACGTTTATGTGTCTTGCGGATAGTTTAATAGAAACCCTAAAGGTCAAAATAGAGGCACAAAGAGTTCATCCCACAAAAATAGAAAAGATCATTAGATTTACTACTCACACCCCTATCGTAACCCCTGAAACACTCAAGCCTACCATTGTGCATAGGGTCTCAATGATTTCTAAGATTGAACCCACTATCTATAGAACCCCCCACCAACACCTAAATTACAACCTTAAAATGTTAATACTTCATTCATTTGAGGAAAATAAGATTGAGTACGAAGATGAAGATGAAGTCAAGATAAAAATGATAGGAACTGGAATGGATAAAGAATCGTTAGAGCATAATCTTCATAAGAATGACATAACCCTGATTATATGTCATAATTTTTCTCTAACTTCAAATCCACCCATCAAACCAAAGGATTCAGGTAGTAGAACCCTTGACCATTCACACACCACCTTTACCCTACGTGGCATACTTCCATCGAAATGGTATGTATCTCTACTATCACCCGCACTTAATTCTAAGTGTAGGGGAGACCCACCTTTTATACGTCAAATAAGCGTAGAGTCAGGCTCGCAACTCGAACAAAAACAAGCGCTAATTGGGAGGCAACCCAATCTTTTATTTCTTGCATTATAGGAGTGTCATATGTTTTACTCTTTATTGTTTATTCTTATACGTTTGAATCATTTGTGATCATGCTATGCTTTATTTTTAACTTTGTCTTAATTACAATCAAAGGTATTTTGCATCAAATAAGTGTAGAGGAAAATATCCGGTTTATAAAAACCATTCCAAACATATAAAATAAATAATTTAGCTTAATTTACATCACATGTCTTGTGTCATGTATTTGTTTTGAGTCATATGATTGTGTTAACCAATTTTGTGGTTTTTGCATTAAATTTTGCAGGAAATAACTAATGGGAACTTGCGTGTAGGAATTTTTGAAAAAAAGAAATTTCTTTATAGACCATGAAGACGCCGTCAGGATTAATCCTGACGACATCGCCAGGTCTGCTATAGGAAATTTTGATTTTGAGAAATTAATCTTGTATAAATTCTGGAATTTGTAATTTTCCTAAAACCTGCAAGAAACCACAGTTACATTAACACATTCATCCTATCTTTATTGCTTTCATAGAGTCTAAATGTAGTTAATGAGGTTGTATATCATTCACCCGTGGATTTTACGCTTGGTATAGTTGCATCTTGTCTTTGATTTGCAGGTTATATTTGATGAAGAGAAGCCCGGGAGTTCTTAGGAGTTTCATGTGGATGATTCTTAGATGATAATTTAGCCGGGATCATTTGTTTCTTCTCCAGTATTGAGCAAAACCAGGGGAGTACTAGTTTCTTTTACTTGTTTTCTTTTCCCTTTATTCGTTTTTACGAGTACTTTTAAAGAACATTGAGGATAATGTTCAACTTAAGTATAGGGGGAAATAAGCCTTAGAAACTATTCTTTCAATTTCCATTTGCTTTGTCCTTAATTCCTCCTTTGTCTTTTAAGTCCTTTGTCTTTCATATGTTTTGTCTTATCAACTCAAATATTATTCCCAACAAGGACACTTCATCAAGAGTTATTTAAATCGCTCCCATGATTGAAAAAAGGTTTCATCAGGTTCTTGCTGAAAGTTGTTGATTTCCTCCATTTTCTTTGCAGTTCGAGCAGGTGGGCAGTATTTATTCAAAAACTTAGTTTTAAGATCTTCCCAAGTTTTAATCGAACCAGTTGGTTCATTTCTTAGCCAACGAATTGCGGCTCCGGTTAAGGATATAGGGAAGACTCGGAGCATTAATTGATCTTGAGTAATGTTAGGAACATGGAATAAGTCAACAATTTCAAGAACTTTCTCAATGTGTTCGTTCGCATCTTTATGATTTGAACCGTTGAATGTGTTCTCTCGAAGCTCCTTAAGAAATTAGCCTTTTAGTTCAAAGTGAACTTTTAGTCTCACTTTTAGCCGAGCAACCCTAATCAATAGTCCCTCAGTCTTTGCTCATATATTGTTGCCATAGTTTCGCCATTTGTTTCCGCAACTTCTTCCTTCTGAATAGTCTCCTTGGTAAGAAAATAGATTCAAACCAAGCGATCTCAATCGTCAAGACTAGGCTTGAAGTGCTTCCTTGATGATTGAAATTCTGGTTCAGGTTCTTCGTAAGGTGTGAATAGTTCGCTTATAGAACTCCTTGTCATGCACTACCTGAAACAAGGGATAAACAATCAGTAAGATAGGCTCTTAAGAAAAACATAAAAAAAATTAGCACGAAAATCAAATATGAAAACTTTGATTCTGATTCTGTTTCAGATAATCGATATGCCGTATTCAATTGAAGTGAATACGCCGTATCGATCTTTTGAGTAAATACGTTGTATTGGACAGAAAGTTAAATACGCCGTATTCACTGGTGAAATTGGGGGATACTCACGTATCGTGTTATCGACCAAACAGTGATTAGGAAAAACAATTAAATACCAAAAAAAATAAACACACAATATAACAAAGCAAATTATACAAAATAAACAGTAAATATACACTAATTTAATTTACACTTATCCTAAGGGTTAGATCTAAATGCTAAAAACCAAAATATAAAATAGAAATCAAGATTAATTTTCACTCCCCGGCAGCGGCGCCAAAAACTTAATGTGTTGTTGTGTGGTGTATATTTTTATGATTCAAGTTTTAAATTTTTATTTTGCTGACTAGGAAACCAAAACAACACTTTATCCAGCAGTGTACTCCGGTCGATTTAGATCGTGGAATTTCAGGGTGTCGAAACACTTGAATGCAAGTAAATGCTTTTAATTTATTAATACTTTTGGTTTACTACTAATCTAAGTTAATTCAACGAAGTCAAACCTATGTTAATCCTATGTTAGTTATAATCCTAATTCTAACAGGTTAAAAGGGGGGGTTTTTTAGTCTGAGAGACTGACACAGGTTTGGTGGTGACTACAATCAATTCAAGACACTTTAACCCATGCAAGCAAATTAACAGAAGATAAAAGAGTGGTCAAGCCTTTATAAAGAAAACTAATATTGAGGCCATCATTATATCCGATTAGAAGTATGGTTTTGTTTATTCATTGTAAATGATTTACTTATCTTGAGTGGTATAATCATTCTAGACTTAGGTGGTGAATTCTTCCTAAACCTAGACACATTAATTATGTCATAATTAAAGCATTCGCATAAAGCATCCTTATTTGCTGATTATAATCTATCTTAGGGATTAAAGCAATGGTGATCTTGTTAAACCCTAGCTCATAGAGACTTTACCCACTTACTGCTTAACGGCGATTCATACACTAGTAGTCCACTAACCCAATCTTTACCAATTAATTAGAACGTACTCGTTGATCCTAAGGGTCACCTATCGGTCCAACTAAGCTCATAATCTAAAGGCAAAGATAGGTTGTTAATCGTAATCCTATTGGTCTAGATGTATTAATCATTATATGGGGAGCTATCCCAACATCTAGATTACTTGGTCTGTATCACTAGATCTAATTAAATGATAGTTCGCATATTAAAGCACATAAACAAGTATAAACTGATAAACATAAACAAACATACAATGATAAATCAAGTAATTGAGATATAAACAAAACCAAATATTCAAATCTTCATAATAATGGATAATACCCGAAGGTATTAGCCTTCAAACATCATAATTAATACAAGAGTAATGGCTTAGCCAAGGTAAACTAACCGAGTTAATGAATGATACCAAAAACTGAACGATTACAAAAGTATAAGAAATTACACGTTGTCTCCTATGGATTAGAATGCGTTGCAAGACCTCTTTTGCTCTTTTTCTCCTCTGAAAATCGACTTTTGTGGTTTAGGTATCAAGAATATGATTTAGCACACTTAAAACTCGTTTTTGAGTTTTCTATTTATAGGGTCTGGAGTCGGTTTGATACGGCGTATCCAATGTCTTGGATACGGCGTATTGGGGGTTTCTTAGAGTAGGGACGATGTTTGATATCTTCTAGAATATTCACATACTATATCTCCAATTTGGCGTATTGGTCTTCTCTAGATACGGCGTATTGATCATGTTTCCTTCGTGGTCTTTAGTGAGTGTAGGCACAGGTACACCGTATCTTCCTTGATGGATACGGTGTATTGGTTGTCAGAACAGTAATCTTTAAAATATCTTTGTTTAAGCTCCAGAATGCGTGCCTTTTAGTCAAGTTTCACCAAGTACTCCATAATTACTACAATTCTCAAATACAAACGATTAAGTAAGAGTTCTTTGCAATAATCATATAAAATAGGTTAATTACATAGGATAAATGATGCTATAAAATAGACGTTATTTGATATCATCATAGAGGTTTCAATGCAATAAAGCATATAACACAGACATGCCGAAACATGATCACGATGACCTCCTAGACAGAATACGTTTTCACGTATGATCTCGACCCAAGAACTCATATGATGTTGAATTTCATGATTTAAAATTTCGTTGTCATCAACATTAATGGTTTTCTTGTTACAAACTCGAGTTACAAGACCTTGTTAAGGAGTTTGAATGAGGGTTTTAACGACACTTGGGTAAGGAGGAGTGGTTTGATAACGACCTTTCGTGGGACTGCTAATTTCCAAGTAGTCAAGAGACCACCTGTCAGAGTATGAGTAGTGACCTTTAGAAGGAATCCCTAAAATATTACCGAACTCTTCGAGTGTGAAGGAAAAAGTTTTATTTTGAATGACAAAATTAACAACGAATTGACCCTCAGAGTTATAGATAAACTCAAGTTGACTATAAAACTCAAGAACAAAACAGGGAACAATTTTCTCATTTATATTCAAAAGACAGTCGAACCCAATAGACTCAAACTTCACATTGATGTAGTTCATATTTTTAAAGTTTTAACTTACAACCTGGCCCTCATGAAAGTATCATTTTAAGCAGTTTAAGTGTGTTTTGAAGTGGTTGATCAAATTCATTTGATATGATTGGAATGTAGTTACATTGTTTAGGTGATCAATTCCGTGAATACGAAGGAATTGTTTACCTAAAAATAAGAGTAATTCCATGTTTTATTAATATGAAATTATAATGTTAACAAGAACTCGTGTCTAGTGTGTGCCTATATGTAACAAATGTGGAGTTGCGGCTAACTCAACTCCGAACTCCGCAAAATAATAACAGAGATTAACCCAAACCCATATTTTAATTTTTTGCTCATCCCTAAACATGTCAAAAAATACATATGAATTATGTATCTCGAATTTTGTTCATGAGATCATTATGCATGTATGAAAAAACGTTTTTAGGATGTTTTAACAATGCATAAAAGCATTTTTATGGTGTTCCTAACATAAGTGATTTTGAAATAAAATTGGGTTTTGTGAGAAAACAATTTTTGACAAACACACTTTAATTATGAAAATCCTATGTCTACGGAAAGCATATTAGTTATACATTGTGTTATTGTAGTCCTAATTGTACACAAACACAAGAAAAATGAAAATCCCCAATTTTGAATTTTTGTTCAACATGAACCCTAGACACAAATTAGAAAGAAAATAGATGAAACGACTTACAATTGATGATTTTTATGGTGTTAGGAGTGATTATTAGTGTTGATTTGATCTTCAATTAGTGTTTTAGTGGTTGATTTTAAGGTTTGGTGGTTTTTGGTTCGTGGTTCGTCAATGGCTAGAGAGGGGGTGTTTGTTTTTGTAATTTACAAAAATGAGGGTGACAGACTTTTGGTCTCGTATGGTGGCGGTCCCATATCGATGTGGGGGCCGCCTGATTTAATCAGGGAGCCGCCATAGATATGGGGGCTGCCTTAGCAGAGGGTTTTTGACTCGATTTTAACTAAAACTATTACAGAATGGATTGACATTTTATTTGCATTCACGAATTAATAAATTTGCTTAAAGTCTTTGACAAGTATTAAGTTGTCATGAAACGGAGTGGAACACAGACTAGAATGCTGACAGAAATACTAGAGATACTATTATGGAATGTGATTCCATCATTCCTTAAACCAAGACTGATAGTTAATACATTTTACGTTTAGAGGTTAGTGAGAATAGTCGCATATATTGTCGACGGACGACACTTTTTCGATAAAGATATGTCCTTTCTAGACATTATCACAAAGAAAGTGGTGACGTATTTCGATGTGTTTTTAGTTCGATGAGAGTGTGCACCCAAGTTTTGATCAGGTCAATGGAGCCATTAATTATCGCACATGATACTTGGTACTTTCTACCAACTCACACTCTTCATCTTTCATGAGTTTAGTATCTGAAGACATGGGGGTTTTCATTGGTTTAGAATCTTCTAAGCCAAATTTCTTAAGCATTTCTTTAATATATTTTGATTGATTAAAGAAGATACCGTCTTTGCTATTTGTTTTATTGTAATCCAAGGAAGAAGGCTTAACGTTCACTCACATGCCATCCCGAACTCAGTCTCATGCATGATTTTGGCAAATTCATTACAGAGGTCTTGACAGTCAAACCAAATTTTAATTCATCGAGATATATTTGAACAATGATGAGATTTGAACTTTTTCTTCTTAAGAAAAAGAGTGTTATCCCCATTCCCATTGTGTTATTCATGTTAATAAGAAAAGCATTAATCTATCATACCAAGCTTTGTGTGCTTGTTTAAGACTCATATAAAGCTTTCTTTAGTTTATAAATATGATCCGGTTTCTCAAAGTCAATAAATCCTAGAGGTTGTGCCACGTATACCTCCTCATTGATAAAGCCGTTCCGGAATGAACTTTTTAAATCCATTTGGAATAGCTTAAAACCTAAAGCACAAGCATAAGCTAATAGTATTCAAATAGACTGCAAGTCGATCAACAATGGGGCATAAGTATTCATAATCGATGCCCGCCTTGTTGATGTAGCCTTGGCAACTACCTAGCTTATTTTGGGAAAACAACAACCGTTCTCGTCTACTTATTGTTTTAAACAACCAATTAGTTCCAATAATTGTGTCAATTTCTTAGGTTGATCTGTACTACATCTCCCAAACATGTTTCAATGACTTGATTTAATTTTTCTTGCAATAAAATTATCCAACTTTTATCTGTTAAGGGCTTCATTCACATTCATAGGTTTTTATAGTTGATATAAAACATAAATAAGATACTTTGGTTTTGGTCTTGTGACCTAAGAGTTCCTTGTTAAGGTTTCCTATGCATTTTCTAATGGGAATGGTTCCTGAATTCCTTAATTTGAATCTTTCAATCAATTTCTAAAAGTTTCATCCTCAATGTCCATTCTCATGTTTCTTTAGTAACCTTAATTCCTTCTACTTCATCTAAGTCATCATCAACCAAGGGTGATGTCTTAGAGGGTGGAGGAGTTTCAACGAATGTCACGTTGAGTAATTCTTCAATTTTCATGGTGTGTTTATTAAGGATGATGTAAGCTTTGCTATTTTGAGAGTAACATAAAAAGACACCTTCTATGACTTTAGGTCAGAACTTAGTAAGTGTAGTCTTTGGTGTTGAGGATGAAAGCCACTATCTGCCAAACATAATAAAGTAATCAATAGTAGGTTCCCTACCTCTCAAGAGTTCATAAGGTGTTTTACCTAAGATGGCTAATTAGGATTCGGTTGAGGATATATGTTGAAGTATCTACGGCGTTACGCCATAACTTTTTTGGCAACGATTGTTCATTCAACATGGTTCTACTCATTTCTATGGTTGTCCACTTTTCCTTTTCTACACCCATTTGATTTGTGGAGTGCGTGAGCTAGAAGTATGTGGAAATACCATTGGCATTACAAACACTCTCCAATTGCACTTCATTATCAAATTCTCTACCGTGGTCCGTCTTAATTGACACTATTAAACATCCTAATTGATTTTGTATTTTCCTACTAAAGATTTCAATTGCTCAAAAGCCTCAATTTTATTCTTAAGAAATCTTGTCCAAGTATACCT
Source organism: Tanacetum coccineum (assembly GCA_026074375.1). Classification (NCBI taxonomy): domain Eukaryota; kingdom Viridiplantae; phylum Streptophyta; class Magnoliopsida; order Asterales; family Asteraceae; genus Tanacetum; species Tanacetum coccineum. The sequence goes on from BQNB010060292.1 coordinate 10,051, forward strand.
AGAGTAGTCATCTACTATGACTAAGGTATAGAGGTTTCCTCTGTAACTACCGTAAGCGGAGGATCGACTTAAAAGAGATCCATATGATAGGGAGTTTTCAAAGCATCTAGATCTTGGAGACTATATTCTTAGCTTTGTGACTAGTGTGAGCTTGTTTTCCCATTTTGCAAGCATCACAAAAATATTGATCAAACTTAAGCTTAGTAATTTCGACAAATTCCATAGATGCTAACGATTGAATCAATAACACATATTAGCGTGAACTAAGTTCTCTATGCACAATGTGGAATTTTCATCAATCGTTGCAAGATAAATTTTATCTTTTGGCTTATTTCCTAATTTCATCACGTATAAGCCTTTTTTCCTAATACCTCTACCTATAACCTTACCCGTCCCTTAGTGAGTCACTAACAGTTCAGAAAAAAGTTACTCTACACTTATTATCACATATTTGTCCTACACTTAGCAAGTCAAATCTTAAGTTATCTACATGTTCTACATTATCTATTTTGAGAGAGTCTTTCGAAATCGTACCTTTGCCAATGATGTTATCGCGAAGATTACTACAAAATTGATATACCTTTATTTGGTATCCCTGTAGGGTTGAGAAAAAGCTATTTGTTACCCGTCATGTGTTTAGAGCATTCGATATCCTTTATCCACTCGTCGGGTTCCAAGTCGAATCCAAGGCATATCTATTTATATAAGACAATAACTCAAACATTTGGTCCCTAATATCTCATGGGTCTAAAGTTGTTAGTGCTAAACATCCCTTGCATTTGATACAATTGGTTGGGATGTAGAAATGGAAGACACATTTCCCATGGCATATAACTTTGAGGTTGGAAGTTGTTCCAAGTTACGGGAAAACCATAAGGTTGGTTTTGTCGACCAAAATTCCGTTTTGGTTGAGGTGTCTTAGAACGAGGATAATGATTATTGACTTTTCTAGGTGGTGGAGTTTTTGTCCTATAATTTGGTTTATAAAATCCAACTATGGGTTTTAACGTTGGTTTATAAAATTGTTTCACCTCATTATCACTAGCAACATGAATTTTAACATTGTTTACCATTATGTGTTTTGGTCTAGGACCCAAAATGAATTTTTGAAAAGAAATGGATTTTTCAAAATCTAGTGAATAGACAGGCAGCCCTTTGATTGCTTTGGGGGCTGTCTGGACTTTATGGGGGCCGCCTAAAATATTTAGGACCCGCCACTAGAGCTGTTTCTTTATAGATTTCACAAATTTTATATCATTAGACTTACTAGTTGAATGCTCTCACATGAGTTTGGAACCCTAAACCTAATCATCACCGAGGGTTTTTTGATCGCTTAACATTTCATTAAGCAATGGCGTGCTCTTTTCAAACGTAGTTAGTTAAGGAAGCTTCTTATTGAGGTTTCATTTATCAATTTTAAGTGATTGACAAATTGTACATTCGAGATCAACTCCCTTGTTTTTCTCTAATGTAGATAATTTTAATTTTAGTTTACTAAGTTCATTTTCTAAACTATTTCTAGTAACTTTTAGTTGTTTATTCTTATTGATTATTTTTAAACTCATCTTGCAAAGTTTATCATATTCATTATCTAAAGTAAAATTGTCAGTTGATGAATTTTCATCACTAAAGTAAGAGGAATCAGAACATACCTCATTTGAATGCTGAGCTACAAGACATGTCCTCATCTTTTTGAGCCATCTCATCATCGCGTCCTTTGCCGCTATCAACATTCAACAACCTCCTACGAATGCTCTCGGTTTCTATCTTTTGGTGGTTTAGACATTCTCCAAATAAGATGATTTGGATCACACGCATGAGTTTAATGGTAGTTGTGTGGGGGTAGGAAGAGTCGTCATCTCGGCTTCTTTGGAAGGTCTTTTTGTCATTCTGTGGTTGTCTTACGAATTTACCTCTTCTCTTGAAGAACTTCTTGAAGTCTCTAACCACCATGGCGTATTCTTTGTCTTTACTTCCAGAAGTCAAACACTCCTCATCACTATTTCTTTCTTAGCCTTTAAGCAAGAGATTTTCTTTCTCTCCCTTAGCTTATAACTAATTTTGAAAATCTTTCTTGAGGATAGATCTCGTGAAACTTTGAGTTCCCAGATGACTTTCATCAATGTGACAGTGAAATGTAAAGTCTTTCGTCTCTTCAATCGTCGTGACCTTTTCTCTAAATTTGGGATGTAAGCCTAAGAAACTTTCTAACATAATTCTTGCTAGAATAACCTTCAACAAGATTTTTTAGACTAGTAATAATAGTATTAAACCAAGCAAAAGCACTATCTATAGATTCGTCTTCAAAAATGACGAATTGTTCATATTGTTATACCAATAGGTCAATCTTGTTATCTTTCACTTGGCTATTACCTTGATGGGTGATTAACAAAATTTTCCAAATTTCTTTTTCCGTATTACACATGAAAATTCTTTCATATTCTTTTCTTGTAAATAACCATTTTGGCTTCGTTATTTTTCACAAGCCTCTTTTTAAGATAATCACTTTGTTTTTCAAACAGGGAACATACCTCATCTAATTTGGTTTCCGGATTTTGTTCAATAGGTTTGAAATCACCGTTAGTAATAACATGCCAAAGATCAAGATCTTTTAATTTAACATATGTTTCGAATCTATTTTTCCAATAAATAAAACTATCACTTTCAAAGAGTGGTGGTTTTTGCATGAATTGCCCTTCAAGATATTTGTCAGAATCCATAGATTGATCCAAGCTTTAAAATATAGTATATTTTAAAAATCTTGAGTGACCTTGGCTTCTGATACCAATTGTGGAAACTAGAAAGGGGTTGAATAGTTTACAGGTTAATTACCGTTTTAAATTTTTATTTCTAAAATTGTTAGATTCGAGCATATGTTCAACCAATCAACAATATGAACCAATCACAATAACTATCTAATTGTAATATCTACACAAGCAATATAAAGAGATAAAGGAAAGAATGATCAAACCAAGACACCAAGATTTATAGTGGTTCGGCTACGAAGCTTTTTTCGCCCTACTCTACTCCCAACGTATCCGACTCGAGATTTCACTATGTCAACAAGCCCTCTTCAGGCGGAGAAAACCGTTTACACGTCGCTTACGTTATTTTTCGACACTAAGCTAAATGTCGAGTCCTAATCTTAGCTAGAACCAATCTACCACTTACATAAGTACTACCCAATCACAAGATCTACACTATCGGATTTACACATAATCCGATTTACACAATCACACAAGATAATCAAAATACAGTTTTGAATCTTAGAAGAAGATAGGAGAAATCATTAATCTATTACACACTTTCTTGTTGAATACGAGTGTTCTTCTCTTGCACTTGATAAAAAAGAAGAGATAGAAGATAAGATTTGATCACTTGAAACAAGATTAAACTATGTTAGTGATCAAGATATTTAGTGAGAGAAAGAAGGTTTATAGAGAGAAAGAAGACTAAAAAAATCGTGCAAAGAGGTCTGTTTTTCTGCTGAGAATAGTGCAGTATTTATAGCCCCGGAATCCCACGTCAGCTGGTGGCGCCCAGTGTGTCCCAGATATATCTGGAGGCCACTATTAAGTCAAAATAGTTATCCATGGTGAGTTATATTCGGTTTTATGGGGGGGGGGGGGGGAATTTGAACATTATTTTTATTTAACAAAACTATTTTGTATAATTATGTAAAAAATAGTTTTGTAGAAATGTGATGGATTAAGAAGAAAAATTATTTTCTTGATCACTAATTAAGTTTAATAATTTGTTTATCCATACCTTAAGTGATTTATGTCAAAATGGAAGTTTACGATTAATAACATGTAAACGTTTATTTTTATCGTGAATATTTTTACATTTTGTCATCTTCAAAACATAGAGGAGTCAAAAAATATAAATAAAATTTTTATGCATTATTTGTATTAACAAAAGTCAAAAATGGAAAAGTTGAATGGTGAGAACGTGTCGTTGAATATTCATGTCAAATCTTTAGTTGAAGAAAGAGAAAAAATAAAACTTGAATATCAAAAGCTTTTTAACTTAATCAAAACGACACTGGTTCAACATCAACAGGAAGTTAATGAGTTAATTGAAAATGTCAATCAAAAGACATATGCTTATGGTGATGTGCGTACTAAGAATCAAGATCTTTTGATGACAATTTCTAAACTCAAAGATATGCTTAAAACTACTAAAAAGGAGAAGAATGTGAATACTAAGTTTGACAAATCTACGACCTTAGGGAAACTACTCTGTGTTACACCGTTAAATAAGAACAAAGATTTAAAGGCTAAGATGGTTTCCAAGGTTGAGGTCAAAACGGATAAGTCAAAATCAGTCACCTCATGTTCTACACCTAAAAATGAGCAAGGTCAGAAAAAGAATGTGAATGTAATCGCACGAGGCATGTATAGAGTCATAAAAACAGAAACATAAATGCTAGTTACTAAATCTAAAATGTTTTCTCGTAATTCCACAAGAGTAGCGAGTTCTAGTAGTGTTAGAAGACTAGAGTCTAAGGTCAATAATTTTAAGAAAAGAGTCTTGGTGCATACTAAGTCTAATAGCACTTCTAAGGATGTCAAGAAATCTCATAGTAGTGTTATTTTAGTTTCTAATAAGCGTGATATATTGAATTCGAATGTTTTTGAATCAAACGCAAATGTATTAAAAGCGAAAACTATAAACGCTGTGCATGATGGTTTAAATCTTGTATGTGTTTCATGTGGCAAGGATATTTTTATGATTTATCATGATAAATGTGTTGCTCGTTATGATTTGTTTTTGTAAATTCTAGGGTGAAAAGAGCCTTGTTTACTTCCCATATAGCCGCGAAATCTAGTAAATTAGGAGCTACTACTGTAGTTGTGAAATCTAGGTTTAGTGTTGCTCCCCCCTAAAAGAAAAAAATAAGTCACTAACTCCAGAATCTTGACAAAGTAGGACACTTAGTACTTACATGAAAACAAATAATTTAAACGAGTTAAGAAGTGGAAAAAATAGTTATGAACATAAACCCAAGTTTCAATAACTGTCACCCTAAGAGTTCAATTGCACAAACAACATCAAGTGTTACTAAGAGTGGTACTGGTCCTAGAACTCACTCTAGAACACTGGTTACCAAACAACAATAGGTATCCAAAATGTCCACTCTTCCATCTGGTTTTTCTTCATGTGGTGCAAGTGACTCAGATAGTCCTTTAGATTGTTGATAGTGAGTGTTTAAAGCACATGACTAGAAATTTTAAATGCTAAGAAATTTCCTTCTGAGATATACATGGCAACAGTCCTGCTTTGGTAATTGATCACTTCGCAACAATACACTGGATAAGGAGAATTATGTTCAAGGAAATCTCTGATATGTCACGTATACCTATTTGATTCCAGGACACAATCTTCTCCGTTGGACAATTTTGTGATGGAGATCTTAAAGTAGCCTTTCGTTCTAACACTTGCTATGTTGGAATTTGGAGGGTGAAGATCTACTTACTGGTTCTCATAATTTCAATCTCTACACCATCTCTATTTCTGAAATGGAGGCTTCATCTCTAGTTTGCTTAATGTCCAAAGCCACATCAACAAAATCATGGTTATGGCACCGTCAACTTTCTCATTTGAGTTTCGGTACCATTAATCATCTCACTAAACAAGAACAAGTTGACGGGCTTTTGATGGCGGTTATCGTAGAACTAATACACGAAGTTTTACAACCTCACTACAGAGCACCTAATCGTCGTAAGTATTAGTATAATACGGCAAGACTTAGGGGTTGTTTATCGTTCACATCGATGGAATAGGTTGTGAAGGCTTGATCACGGTCTAACAGAATTCTAAGGGTTGAGAGAAGATTATTTTTGTATTTTTTATGTTTTATGGAAAGCAAGTAAATCATATAATTGAGAGGTTTGGTTTTAGCTATTTAAACTAAATTGATAATATAAAAAAATGGTGATAACAATAAGATAAAAGACTGTGCTTATTTAATCATGTATTACTCCCTAGATTGCTTCTCCTAGTGTTGTTGGTTTGCCACACTTGTGATGATCTATGTGACTATTTCCTAAGTCATGAACGAATTGCACGAACCTGTCATCTATTTAATATTCCGTTAGAGCAACGCACCTGTAAGGTAGTATGAAGACTATTACAAGGCCCCTAAAGTATATTTAATGCATAGAAATATAATAGAGTGGTATTAACCATATAATGGGGAAAGGTAGTATGAAGACTGTTTACGCAACGATGTATCCTTTCTACACAATTATGTTTTCCTAAACATATCAACAGCGATACAGACAAAATCTGGTTTTCTAAGACCTAACATGCACATCCATTACAAGAAGCAACACCACTAAGTTCTACATTCTAGGTTTGATACAATCATAAATAAACACAATAGGAGGCTTAGCCAAGCATGTTATAGATAAAGCAAGAACAAATAAGAAATCACAAAAAAACACAAGACATATTGAATGATTAAATAAGGGTTAATTGCTTAAAAATGTAGTATACTTGCCACTTTTTGTCATTGTATGTAGACAACTATTTTTTTTCCATTGTGTCGCTCAACTTTTAAATTCGTGCTATTGTGTGTATTCTGCGACTATTTCTGCATGTAAAATGACCATTTTACCCTTCAAAATTTGAAAAGATTGAGGGTAAAATTGTTACCAAAACTCACAAAGCAAGAATTTAAAAGTTGACCGACACAATGAAAAAAATAGTTGTCTACATACAATGACAAAAAGTGGCAAAAGTTTTTATATACTACATTTTTAAGCAATTAACCCTTATTTAATCATTCAATATGTCTTGTTGTGTGATTCTTATTTGTTCTTGCTTTATCTATAACATGCTTGGCTAAGCCTCCTATTGTGTTTATTTATGATTGTATCAAACCTAGAATGTAGAACTTAGTGGTGTTGCTTCTTGTAATGGATGTGCATGTTAGGTCTTAGAAAACCAGATTTTGTCTGTATCGCTGTTGATATGTCTAGGAAAACATAATTGTGTAGAAAGGATACCATCGGGTAACAGTCTTCATACTACCTTTCCCCCTAATATGGTTAATCCACTCTTATTATATTTCTCATGCATTAAATATACTCTTAGGGGCCTTGTAATAGTCTTCATACTACCTTACAGGTGCGTTGCTCTAACGGAATATTAAATAGATGACAGGTTCGTGCAATTCGTTCATGACTTAGGAAATAGTCACATAGATCATCACAAGTGTGGCAAACCAACAACACTAGGAGAAGCAATCTAGGGAGTAATACATGATTAAATAAGCACAGTCTTTTATCTTATTGTTATCACCATTTTTTTTTTTTTTTTTTTTTTTTTTTTTTTTTTTTTAATTTAGATTGTCATTTAGTTTAAATAGCTAAAACCAAACCTCTCAAACATATGATTTACTTGCTTTCCATAAAACATAAAAATACAAAAATAATCTTCTCTCAACCCTTAGAATTCTGTTAGACCGTGATCAAGCCTTCCCAACCTATTCCTCGAGTGAACGATAACAACCCCCCGAGTCTTGCCTATACTACTACTACAACGATTAGGTGCTCTGCCTAGGGAGTTGTAAAACTTCGTGTAAAAGTCCTACGATAACCGCACATCAAAGCCCGTCAACTAGATCTTGTTTAGTGAGATGATTAATGGTACCGAAACTCAAATGAGAAAGTTGACGGTGCCATAACCATTATATTAGATTGATGTTTCTTTGACATTAACAAACTAAGATAAGCTCCATTTCAGAAATAGAGATCGTGTAGAGATTGAAATTATGAGAACCAGTAAGTAGATCTTCACCCTCCAAATTCCAAACATAGCAAGTGTTAGAACCAAAGGCTACTTTAAGATCTCCATCACAAAATTGTCCAACCGGGAAAAGATTGTGTCCTAGGCCCTCAACATAGTATACGTGACATATCATGAGATTTCCTTGAACGATAATCTCCATATCCAGTGATTGTTGCGAAGTGATCATTTCCAAAGCAGACTGTGCCCATGAATATCTCAAGGAAATTTCTTAGCAATTTAAAATTTCTAGTCATGTGCTTTAAACACTCACTATCAACAATCTAAAGGACTATCTGAGTCACTTGCACCACATGATAAAAACCAGATGGAAGAGTGGACAATTGGATACCTATTGTTGTTTGGTAACCAGTGTTCTAGAGTGAGTTCTAGGACCAGTACCACTCTTAGTAACACTTGATGTTGTTTGTGCAATTGAACTCTTAGGTGACCAGTTGAAACTTGGTTGATGTTCAACCTATTTTTTCCACTTCTTACTCGTTTTAATTTTTGTTTTCATGTAAGTACTAAGTGTCCTACTTTGACAAGATTCTAGAGTTAGTGACTTATTTTTTTCTTTTAGGGGGGGACAACACAAACTAGATTTCACAACTACAGTAGTAGCTCCTAATTTACTAGATTTCGCGGCTATATGGGAAGTAAACAAGGCTCTTTTCACCCTAGAATTCACAAAAAAATCATAACGAGCAATACATTTATCATGAGAGATCATAAAAATATCCTTGCCACATGAAACACATACAAGATTTAAACCATCATGCACAGCGTTTATAGTTTTCGTTTTTAATACATTTGCGTTTGATTCAAAAACATTCGAATTCAATATATCACGCTTATTAGAAACTAAAATAACACTACTATGAGATTTCTTGACATCCTTAGAAGTGCTATTAGACTTAGTATGCACCAAGACTCTTTTCTTAAAATTATTGACCTTAGACTCTAGTCTTCTAACACTACTAGAACTCGCTACTCTTGTAGAATTACGAGAAAACATTTTAGATTTAGTAACTAGCATTTATGTTTCTGTTTTTATGACTCTATACATGCCTCGTGCGATTACATTCACATTCTTTTTCTGACCTTGCTCATTTTTAGGTGTAGAACATGAGGTGACTGATTTTGACTTATCCGTTTTAACCTCAACCTTGGAAACCATCTTAGCCTTTAAATCTTTGTTCTTATTTAACGGTGTAACACAGAGTAGTTTCCCTAAGGTCATAGATTTGTCAAACTTAGTATTCACATTCTTCTCCTTTTTAGTAGTTTTAAGCATATCTTTGAGTTTAGAAATTGTCATCAAAAGATCTTGATTCTTAGTACGCACATCACCATAAGCATATGTCTTTTAATTGACATTTTCAATTAACTCATTAACTTCCTGTTGATGTTGAACCAGTGTCGTTTTGATTAAGTTAAAAAGCTTTTGATATTCAAGTTTTATTTTTTCTCTTTCTTCAACTAAAGATTTGACATGAATATTCAACGACACGTTCTCACCATTCAACTTTTCCATTTTTGACTTTTGTTAATACAAATAATGCATAAAAATTTTATTTATATTTTTTGACTCCTCTATGTTTTGAAGATGACAAAATGTAAAAATATTCACGATAAAAATAAACGTTTACATGTTATTAATCGTAAACTTCCATTTTGACATAAATCACTTAAGGTATGGATAAACAAATCATTAAACTTAATTAGTGATCAAGAAAATAATTTTTCTTCTTAATCCATCACATTTCTACAAAACTATATTTTTACATAATTACACAAAATAGTTTTGTTAAATAAAAATAATGTTCAAATTCCCCCCCCCCCTAAACCGAATATAACTCACCATGATAAACTATTTTGACATAAAAGTGGCCCCCAGATATATCTGGGACCGCCGGGACCGCCACCAGCTGACCGTTGGGGATTCCTGGCTATAAATACTGCACTATTCTCAGCAGAAAAACAGACCTCTTTGCACGATTTTTTTAGTCTTCTTTCTCTCTCTAAACCTTCTTTCTCTCACTAATATCTTGATCACTACTTATTTACATCTTTGTTTCAAGTGATCAAATCTTATCTTCTATCTCTTCCTTCTTTTATCAAGTGCAAGAGAAGAACACTCGTATTCACCAAGAAACGAAGTGTAATAGATTAATGATTTCTCCTATCTTCTTCTAAGATTCAAAACTGTATTTTGATTATCTTGTGTGATTGTGTAAATCGGATAGTGTATAAATCCGATAGTGTAGATCTTGTGACTGGTAGTACTTTATGTAAGTGGTAGATGTGATTCAGCTAAGATTAGGAAACGACATTTTGCGTAGTGTCGAAAATAACGTAAGCGAACGTGAAAACGGTTTTCCTCCGCCTGAAGAGTGTCTTGTTGACATAGTGAATCTCGAGTCGGAATACGTTGGGTAAGTAGGCGAAAAAGCTTCGTAGCCGAACCACTATAAATCTTGGTGTCTTGGTTTGATCATTCTTTCCTTTATCTCTTTATATTGCTTGTGTAGATATTACAATTAGATAGTTATTGTGATTGGTTCATATTGTTGATTGGTTGAACATATGCTCGAATCTAACAATTTTAGAAATAAAAATTTAAAACGGTAATTAACCTGTAAACTATTCAACCCCCCATTTCTAGTTTCCACAATTGGTATCAGAAGCCAAGGTCACTCAAGATTTTTAAAATATACTATATTTTAAAGCTTGGATCAATCTATGGATTCTGACAAATATCTAGAAGGGCAATTCATGCAAAAACCACCACTCTTTGAAAGTGATAGTTTTATTTAATTAGGAAAAAAATCGATTCGAAACCATATGTTAAATTAAAAGATCTTGATCTTTGGCATGTTATTACTAACGGTGATTTCAAACCTATTGAACAAAATCCGGAAACCAAATTAGATGAGGTTGTCCCTTTTGAAAAACAAAGTGATTATCTTAAAAATAGGCTTGTGAAAAATAACGAAGCCAAAATGGTTATTTACAAGAAAAGAATATGAAAGAATTTTCATGTGTAATACGGAAAAAGAAATTTGGAAAATTTTGTTAATCACCCATCAAGGTAATAGCCAAGTGAAAGATAACAAGATTGACCTATTGGTATAACAATATGAACAATTCGTCATTTTTGAAGACGAATCTATAGATAGTGCTTTTGCTTGGTTTAATACTATTATTACTAGTCTAAAAAATCTTGTTGAAGGTTATTCTAGCAAGAATTATGTTAGAAAGTTTCTTAGGGCTCTACATCCCAAATTTAGAGCAAAGGTCACGACGATTGAAGAGTCGAAAGACTTAACATCACTGTCACTTGATGAAGTCATCGGGAACCTCAAAGTTCACGAAAAAAAAAAAAGACTTATCATCAGAAGATTTCAAAATAGTTAAAGCTAAGGGAGAAAGAAAATCTCTTGCTTTAAAGGCTAAGAAAAAATCTAGTGATGAGGAGTGTTTGACTTCTGGAAGTAAAGACAAAGAATACGCCATGGTGGTTAGAGACTTCAAGAAGTTCTTCAAGAGAAGAGGTAAATTCGTAAGACAACCACGGAATGACAAAAAGACCTTCCAAAGAAGCCGAGATGACAAGAACGGCAAAAGTGATAGAAAATGTTTTAGATGCGGTGATCCAAATCATCTTATTGGAGAATGTCTAAAACCACCAAAAGATAAGAACCGAAGAGCATTCGTAGGAGGTTGTTGGAGTGATAGCGGCAAAGAAGATGATGAGATGGCTAAAGATGAGACATGTCTTGTAGCTCAAGCATCAAATGAGGTATGTTCTGATTCCTCTTACTTTAGTGATGAAAATTCATCAACTGACAATTTTACTTTAGATAATGAATATGATAAACTTTGCAAGATGAGTTTAAAAATAATCAATAAGAATAAACAACTAAAAGTTACTAGAAATAGTTTAGAAAATGAACTTAGTAAACTAAAATTAAAATTATCTACATTAGAGAAAAACAAGGGAGTTGATCTCGAATGTACAATTTGTCAATCACTTAAAATTGATAATGAAAAACTCAAAGAATAAGCTCTTAAACTAACTAAGTTTGAAAAGAGCACGCATTGCTTAAATGAAATGTTAAGCGATCAAAACCCTCCGGTGATGAATTAGGTTTAGGGTTCAACTCATGTGAAGCATCAACTAGTAAGTCTAATGAAATAAAATTTGTGAAATCTCATAAAGAAACATCCTCTGGTGGCGGTCCCCTAAATATTTTAGGCGGCCCCCATAAAGTCCAGACAGCCCCCAAAGCAATCAAAGGGCTGCCTGTCTATTCACTAGATTTTGAAAAATCCATTTCTTTTCAAAAATTCATTTTGGGTCCTAGACCAAAACACATAATGGTAAACAATGTTAAAATTCATGTTGCTAGTGATAATGAGGTGAAACAATTTTATAAACCAACGTTAAAACCCATAGTTGGATTTTATAAACCAAATTATAGGACAAAAACTCCACCACCTAGAAAAGTCAATAATCATTATCCTCGTTCTAAGACACCTCAACCAAAACGGAATTTTGGTCGACAAAACCAACCTTATGGTTTTCCCGTAACTTGGAACAACTTCCAACCTCAAAGTTATATGCCATGGGAAATGTGTCTTCCATTTCTACATCCCAACCAATTGTATCAAATGCAAGGGATGTTTAGCACTAACAACTTTAGACCCATGAGATATTAGGGACCAAATGTTTGAGTTATTGTCTTATATAAATAGATATGCCTTGGATTCGACTTGGAACCCGACGAGTGGATAAAGGATATCGAATGCTCTAAACACATGACGGGTAACCAAAAAGCTCTTCTCAACCTACAAGGGATACAATAAAGGTAATATCAATTTTGGTAGTAATCTTCGCGATAACATCATTGGCAAAGGTACGATTTCGAAAGACTCTCTCAAAATAGATAATGTAGAACATGTAGATAACTTAAGATTTGACGCTAAGGTGTAGGACACGATATGTGATAATAAGTGTAGAGTAACTTTTTCTGAACATGATAGTGAAATCACTAAGGACGGTAAGGTTATAGGTAGAGGTATTAGGAAAAAAGGCTTATACGTGATGAAATTAGGAAATAAGCCAAAAGATAAAATTTATCTTGCAACGATTGATGAAAATTCCACATTGTGGCATAGGAGATTAGTTCACGCTAATATGTGTCTTATTCAATCGTTAGCATCTAAGGAATTAGTTAGAAACTTACCTAACATAAGTTAGATCAAAACTTCTGTGAGCTGCAAAATTGGAAAACAAGCTCACACTAGTCACAAAGCTAAGAATATAGTCTCAACGACTAGATGCTTAGAACTCCTTCATATGGATCTCTTTAGTCCATCCTCCGTACGGAGTTACGGAGGAAACCTCTACACCTTAGTCATAGTAGATGACTACTCTAGGTATACTTGGACAAGATTTCTTAAGAATAAAACTGAGGCTTTTCGAGCAATTTGAAATCTTTAGTAGGAAAATACAAAATCAATTAGGATGTTTAATAGTGTCAATTAAGACGGACCACGGTAGAGAATTTGATAATGAAGTGCAATTGGAGAGTTTTGTAATGCCAATGGTATTACACATAACTTCTCAGCTCCACGCACTCCACAATCAAATGGCGTGGTAGAAAGGAAAAATAGGACACTACAAGAAATGAGTAGAACCATGTTGAATGAACAATCGTTACCACAAAAGTTATGGCGTAACGCCGTAGATACTTCAACATATATCCTCAACCGAATCCTAATTAGCCATCTTAGGTAAAACACCTTATGAACTCTTGAGAGGTAGGGAACCTACTATTGATTACTTTATTATGTTTGGAAGCAAGTGCTTCATCCTAAACACCAAAGACTACCTTACTAAGTTTGACCTAAAGTCATACGAAGGTGTCTTTTTAGGTTACTCTCAAAATAGCAAAGCTTACATCATCCTTAATAAACACACCATGAAAATTGAAGAATTACTCAACGTGACATTCGTTGAAACTCCTCCACCCTCTAAGACATCACCCTTGGTTGATGATGACTTAGATGAAGTAGAAGGAATTAAGGTTACTAAAAAGAAAAACATAGAGAATGACATTGAGGATGAAACTTTAGAAATTGATGAAATATTCAATATTAAGGAATCTAGGAACCATCCATTAGAAAATGTCATAGGAAACCTTAACCAAAGAACTCTTAGGTCACAAGCCCAAAACCAAAGTAACTTCTTTTGTTTTATATCAACTATAAAACCTAAGAATGTGAATGAAGCCTTAACAGATAAAAGTTGGATAATTTCTATGCAAGAAAAATTAAATCAATTCATTGCAAACGATGTTTGGGAGTTAGTACAACAACCTAAGAATTTGACAATTATAGGAACTAAGTGGTTGTTTAAAAATAAGTTAGACGAGAACGGTGTTGTTTCCCAAAATAAGGCTAGGCTAGTTGCTCAAGGCTACAATCAACAAGAGGGCATCGATTATGATAAAACTTATGCCCCATTTGATAGACTTGAGTCTATTTGAATACTATTAGCTTATGCTTGTGCTTTAGGTTTTAAGCTATTCCAAATGGATTTAAAAAGTTCATTCCGGAACGGCTTTATTAATGAGGAGGTATACGTGGCACAACCTCTAGGATTTATTGACTTTGAGAAACCGGATCATATTTATAAACTAAAGAAAGCTTTATATGGTCTTAAACAAGCACCCAAAGCTTGGTATGATAGATTAAAAGCTTTTCTTATTAAACATGAATACAAAATGGGAATGGTGGATAACACTCTTTTTACTAAGAAGAAAAGTTCAAATCTCATCATTGTTCAAATATATCTCGATGACATTAAATTTGGTTTGACTTGTCAAGACATATGTAATGAATTTGCCAAAATCATGCATGACGAGTTCGGGATGAGCATGATGAGTGAACGTAACTTCTTCCTTGGATTACAAATAAAACAAATAGAAGACGGTATCTTCTTTAATCAATCAAAATATATTAAAGAAATGCTTAAGAAATTTGGCTTAGAAGATTCTAAACCAATGAAAACCCCCATGTCTTCGGATACTAAACTCATGAAAGATGAAGAGTGTGAGTTGGTAGAAAGTACCAAGTATCATGTGCGATAATAAAGGCTCGATTGACCTGATCAAAAACTGGGTGCAACACTCTCGAACTAAACACATCGAAATACGTCACCACTTTCTTTGTGATAATGTCTAGAAAGGACATATCTTTATCGAAAAAGTGTCGTCCGTCGACAATATAGCCGACATTCTCACTAAACCTCTTAAACGTGAATCGTTTAACTATCTACGTCTTGGTTTAGGAATGATGGAACACATTCCATAAATCGTCTCTCTTTTCTTTTGTCTCGATTCTAGTCTGTGTTCCACTCCGTGTCATGACAACTTAAATACTTCGTCCAAAGTACTTTAAGCATTATTAATTCGTGAAATGCAAAATAAAACGTCACTCCTTCTGTAAAAGTTTTAGTTAAAAATCGAGTCAAAAACCCTCTGCTAAGGGCGGCCCCCATATCTATGGCGGCTCCCTGATTAAATCAGGCGGCCCCCACATCGATATGGGACCGCCAGCCCCAAACATCCCCTCCCCCCCCACACACCCCCCCCCCCATACGAGACCAAAAGTCTGTCACCCTCATTTTTGTAAATTACAAAAACAAACACCCCCTCTCTAGCCATTGACGAACCACGAACCAAAAACCACCAAACCTTAAAATCAACCACTAAAACACTAACTGAAGATCAAATCAACACTAATAATCACTCCTAACACCATAAAAATCATCAATTGTAAGTCGTTTCATCTATTTTCTTTCTAATTTGTGTCTAGGGTTCATGTCGAACAAAAATTCAAAATTGGGGATTTTCATTTTTCTTGTGTTTGTGTACAATTAGGACAACAATAACACAATGTATAGCTAACATGCTTTCCGTAGACATAGGATTTTCATAATTAAAGTGTGTTTGTCAAAAATTGTTTTCTCACAAAACCCAATTTTATTTCAAAATCACTTATGTTAGGAACACCATAAAAATGCTTTTATGCATTGTTAAAACATCCTAAAAACGTTTTTTCATACATGCATAATGATCTCATGAACAAAATTCGAGATACATAATTCATATGTATTTTTTGACATGTTTAGGGATGAGCAAAATTAAACTAAGGAGCGTTTGGGTTAACTCATAGTTATTATTTTAGAGTCGAGTTAGCCGCAATTCCATATTTGTTACATATAGGCACACACTAGACACAAGTTCTTGTTAACATTATAATTTCATATTAATAAAACATGGAATTACTCTTATTTTAGGTAACAATTCCTCGAATCACCGGACTTGATCACCAAAACACTCGTAACTACATTCCAATCATATCAAATGAATTTGATCAACCACTTCAAAACACACTTAAACTGCTTAAAATGATACTTTCATGAGGGCCAGGTTGTAAGTTAAAACTTTAAAAATATGAACTACATCAATGTGAAGTTTGAGTCTATTGGGTTCGACTGTCTTTTGAATATAAATGAGAAAATGGTTCCCTGTTTTGTTCTTGAGTTTTATAGTCAACTTGAGTTTATCTATAACTCTGAGGGTCAATTCGTTGTTAATTTTGTCATTCAAAATAAAACTTTTTCCTTCACACTCGAAGAGTTCGGTAATATTTTAGGGATTCCTTCTAAAGGTCACTACTCATACTCTGACAGGTGGTCTCTTGACTACTTGGAAATTAGCAGTCCCACGAAAGGTCGTTATCAAACCACTCCTCCTTACCCAAGTGTCGTTAAAACCCTCATTCAAACTCCTTAACAAGGTCTTGTAACTCGGAGTTATGTAACTGAAAAACATTAAAGTTGATGACACGAAATTTTAAATCATGAAATTCAACATCATATGAGTTCTTGGGTCGAGATAAACGGTGAAAACGTATTCTGTCTAGGAGGTCATCGTGATCATGTTTCGGCATGTCTGTGTTATATGCTTTATTGCATTGAAACCTCTATGATGATATCAAATAACGTCTATTTTATAGCATCATTTATCCTATGTAATTAACCTATTTTATATGATTATTGCAAAGAACTCTTACTTAATCGTTTGTATTTGAGAATTGTAGTAATTATGGAGTACTTGGTGAAACTTGACTAAAAGGCACGCATTCTGGAGCTTAAACAAAGATATTTTAAAGATTACTGTTCTGACAACCAATACACCGTATCCATCAAGGAAGATACGGTGTACCTGTGCCTACACTCACTAAAGACCACGAAGGAAACATGATCAATACGCCGTATCTAGAGAAGACCAATACGCCAAATTGGAGATATAGTATGTGAATATTCTAGAAGATATCAAACATGGTCCCTACTCTAAGAAACCCCCAATACGCCGTATCCAAGACATTGGATACGCCGTATCAAACCGACTCCAGACCCTATAAATAGAAAACTCAAAAAACGAGTTTTAAGTTGCTAAATCATATTCTTGATACCTAAACCAAAGAAAAAGTTGATTTTCATAGGATAAAAAAGAGCAAAGAGGTCCTTCAACGCTTTCTAATTCCATATGAGAGACAATGTGTAAATTCATATACTTTTGTAATGTTGGAGTTTTTGGTACATCATGTAACTCGGTAAGTTTAACTTGGCTAAGCCATTACTCTTGTATTAATATAAGATGTTTGAAGCTAATACCTTCGAGTATTAGCCATTATTAAGAAAATTTGAATGTTTAGTTTGATTTATATCATCAATTAACATGATTTATCATTGTATGTTTGTTTATGTTTATCAGTTTATACTTGTTTATGTGCTTTAATATGCGAACTATCATTTAATTAGATCTAGTGATACAGACCAAGTAATCTAGATGTTGGGATAGCTCCTATTTTTATTTAAAAATAAGCATGCATGCGTCTCTAATCGGGTTTGATTGACACCATGCTTAAATTTGTGTTGGAATTCGAGCTCATAGGTTTGGGGGTCTTTGATTATGATTAGTTTTTTTATGTGTTATTGTTTCTTATTAAGTTGGTTGAGTTTATTGTTGGCTGATTGTGGGTGCTATTTGTTGTTATTATTGTTTGTGTTGCTTATTAGGTTGTTTGAACTTTATTGTAGGCTGAACGTGATTGTTCATGTTTAATTAGTGTTATAATTCAATCTCATAGGGTTGGGGGTCTTTGATTATGATGGGTTTTATTATGTGTTATTGTTTCTTATTGTGTTTTTTGAGTTTTATTGTATGCTGATTGTGGGTGCTATTTGTTGTTATTGTTGTTTGTGTTGCTTATTAGGTTGTTTGAACTTTATTGTAGGCTGAATATGATTGTTTATGCTTAATTTTATGTTGGAATTTGATCTCATAGGGTTGGGGGCTTTGATTATGATGGGTTTCTAATGTGTTATTGTTTCTTACTGAGTTGTTTGAGTTTTATTGTAGGCTGATTGTGGGTGTTGTATGTTGTTATTGTTGTTTGTGTTGCTTATTAGCTTGTTTGAAATTTATTATATGCTGAATGTGATTGTTAAAGGTGATCCATATCTTTGCGGGGGATCACAGAATCGTGTTTGCAGCCATGACAGGTTAATTGATCTTTGTTAATGCTTTGCTAATGTTGCTCTGCATTTTTTTAAGTTTTGTGTTGTGTTTGAAAGGGATAATTGGTTTGGCAGGGCATCGTGTTTGCAACATCATGCTTAATTTTGTGCTAAAATTTGATCTCATAGCGGGTTGGGGGTCTTTGATTATGATGGATTTTTTATGTGTTATTGTTTCTTATTAAGTTGTTTGAGTTTTAATGTAGGTCAATTGTGGGAGTTGTTTGTTGTTATTGTTCTTTGTGTTGCTTATTAGGTTGTTTGAACTTTATTGTAGGCTGAATGTGATTGTTAAAGTTTATCTGTTTGTATTTGGTGACGGGGCATCATGAAATCGTGTTTGCAGTCATGGCGGGTTAATTGATCTTTGTTAAGGCTTTACTGATATTGCTTTGTTTGAAAGGGACAGCTGGCTTAGCAGGGCATTACGGTGTCGTGTTTGCAGCTGCCATGTTTTGGATATTCTTTTAGCCATGTCGCGCCTGGTTAATAGTTCTTTTGTTTTGGGGTGGTTGTTGTAAATATCATATGTTCATAGCGTTTCGTATAACTAAAAGTACTCGTAGTCCAATATGTTTACACCGTTTGTTATAACCGGTTGTAAGTGACCCAATTTGGTGGTTGTTTCGTATCTTGGTAGGGGGTTACTAAATTGTGTTTGCAGCCACGGCAGGTTAAAAAATATTAGTTAAGAGTTTGCTGATGTTTTCCTGCATTTTTTATGATTTTTATAGCGTCTAAGAGGGATAATAGGCTTCGCAGGGCATCACGGAATTGTGTTTGCAGCAGCCATGTTTTGGGTGCCCTTTTATTCATTTCACGGCTTTGAGTTGCAACTGTAATATATTGTTGGATCGTTTGTGGTGAAATCTGCCCATATCTTGGTGTGGCACCACCAGGTTGTGGTTGCAGCCATTGTGGGCCGACTATCCTCTGTTAAAACAAAACCCAGTATTTATAGACAAATTTTATATTCTTGCTAGATCATGAGCGTTGTAATTGACCCATATCTTGGAAGGGTAGCACGACCGCGTGTTTGCAGCCATGGTGTTGGGAATTATAGATTTGATGAGACAAAAGAAACAAGTAATGAAACAAAAGGATCAAAATCGTCATTAAAGAATTCTACAAGATGTAGGAGTAATATGAAGATTTTGGAAGATCTCCTTAAGAAGATAAAGATACGAAAGATAAACTTAAATGTTTAAAAGATTTATTAATATCTTTATACTTATCCTTTGTAAACCTAGATATCTCTACTATATAAAGAGATATCAGGCATGTAGTTTTAGGTATCCAGAAAAATGTGTGTGTGTGTACACTGGATCAATGTACACGTCTAGTTTGTGTGGTGTAGCCTCAAGGTAATTAAGGTTTCCTTAATCCCTGTTACAGGTGGTAACCGATCTATACTGATCATATAGATTTGAGGCTTGGTGGAAACGTTTGGTAATAAAACCTTGTTCAAATAACATTGATGTTCTTTATTTAATTCCATTGTGCATATTGTTATCATTGCTATTATTAATCCTAGATATAAGTTATAAACAAACTGAGTTTAAACGATCTAAGGAGTTCTATCTGACTCCACAATTGGTATCAGATCCAGGTTGCTCGTAATATCTAGGATACAACGTTCTGTTTCAAAGAAAAGAAGGTTTTCTGGTTGTTTTTTGTTTGGTTAATTCGCTGGAACTAGGGTTTGTAACAAACCCTACATAAATAAAACATAATGTATGGTCTTCGTGGTTATGGTTTTTAGCAGCATCAGATATTCAGTAATATTAGTGTTCTCGACATCAAGGGGTTTACAGCAGGTGTGTTTTATTATTAAAGTTTTTGTATTCGTCATCTATACAGGTAACATGAATTCATTCAATTATATGGTACAAAGATTTGCCACTGTAGCAACATGGTTTATTTTTTGAATGTTAAAGATCTGCTGGTGACTCGCAAATTAGGGATAGGATTTGTTATTGATAATGTGTCGTTAAAAGCTATGGGAGGAAGGAGAATGCAAATTAGCGACGAATTAGTGACAGCTTTGTGACACTAAAAAGTGTTGTCTGGATACTTAAACAGTACTGCCGGTGATATGTTTTGTACTGCTCGTTGGTGGTTACTACTGCCACGAGACACAATACTGCTGGTGATCGTAAATATTGGTACATTACTACTGCTCCTTATATGTTTATATTGCCAATGAATGAATAGTGTTGCCATGAATGAAAGAACAATAGTAAGTTATTTCTACTGCTAAAGTGTTTCTACTGATGCTTGGACTTCAAGGTTTTGTATGATTTGATCTGATTATATAAAGTCCTGATGTGGTTTCTTGGAAATCAGCAAAGCAGCATATATCTTTACAGGATAGAAGTTTCAGAGGTCCATAACAAAGTTGCTTCTACCATCATCGTTATTCAGAGGTATTGATTACAAGGTTTCGACATCATTCAGAAGCAGCAGGTGTGATCAAGTTTTGGAATTATCCAAGACTTGAAACTAATTAGGGTTTGTTTATCGAATGTAAAGATGAAGATTCCAACTGTTATAAAAAACAGTTACTACTACTGTTAGATTTCTCATAGCAGGTTTGGTTTTAGATGATGTTGCTGAGAGTGTATCTTAAGATGATGTGGAACAAAGGCAATGGTTTTGTAGCTGTGTATGAAGATAAGGTTGGATATGAGACTTGTTAGGGATAGTATCTGGTATCGGGAATTATAATTTGTTTGGCAGGATAATACTAACAGGTTGTTAGGCCGGAATTGTGTAAAAAGTTTTAATGAACAGATTGCTTAAATTCGTATTGGATATGGTTGTGATCTTATTGGATGCTTCATGATTATGGTATTCATTGGTATATTAATGCTGCCATAAGAAGTGTTAATGCTGCCAAGGTAATATTACTACTGCTAGAAGGAACTTAATACTGCTACATAGTTTTTAGTACTGCTAGCATTAAAAAGCAGTTTAGTTAATACTGCTTAGGATTTATGGATTTAATACTGCAAGCTCTATTCGATATTGGAAGACACACGTGGTTTAGATCTCGAATTGAACAGGATGCTTCATTTAAGGGGAAGCTAACAGATTGATTTTGTTTTAAATGTTCTTAAACGTTTAAATGGCTCGTATTTGGATTAATTGAAGAATTGGTTACGAAGAAGGTTGTTTATTACTTATTTGACGGTGAAGTGGAATTACTTGGGTACGTGTTTTATCATATCTTAAACGGCTTACAACGTTTAGAGATAACTTGTTTGTGCTTAGAAATGTTGTGACGAAGACTTGTCAAAATCTAGCAAAGGTGTGCGATTTCTCTTATGGTGCTCAATGCGTACATTTGCTATCACTTTGGTTATGTGTCTCATAGAAGATGAGGATTTTTGTCAAGAGGTTGCGATCTACTTATATTTCACAGATTTATTTATAAGTTTGGAGTCACGTGGATAGTACAAGATATAAGACACAAGTTTGGGTTATTCTACTTCAGCATCAAGTTCGTTATACTTAGTTTTCTTCATCAGTGATCATTACATAGAGCCTACAGAATTGAAGATTCAAGAAATGGTTAACATATGGGTTTCAGGGGAAGCTTATTGTTAAAATGTTTAACCATTTACATGTGGCATTGAGGTGAAGGTTTTTACTACTGCTAGTCATTATTACTACTGCTAGTGTGAGTTTCTACTACTCAAGTTCATTTTTCTTATTGTGCTTAATGGTGGGTAATTTGAGGAGTTAGAAGGCTTGGATTAGAAGTGTGATATTGGTTTGTAGTGGTCAAGATCAAAGTTGCTTATATTCATATGTCCCCTATTGGATTATGACAAAAAGGGGAAGAAGATGTTAACAGGTATAATTGGCAACTTGTAGATCCTTGGTGTGGCATGGTACAAAGGAAATCTGATTAAGGGGAAGTTTGTTTCATTCAGGGAGATCCATGATCTCAACTTCAGGGGAAGCTTTGATTAAAGGCTTTATGATGAAGTTCGTGCAAGAACATTGTTTGTTTTGTCATCATCAAATAGGGGAAGATTGTTGGGAATTATAGATTTGATGAGACAAAAGAAACAAGTAATGAAACAAAAGGATCAAAATCGTCATTAAAGAATTCTACAAGATGTAGGAGAAATATGAAGATTTTGGAAGATCTCCTTAAGAAGATAAAGATAACAGAAGATAAATTTAAATGTTTAAAAGATTTATTAATATCTTTATACTTATCCTTTGTAAACCTAGATATCTCTACTATATAAAGAGATATCAGGCGTGTAGTTTTAGGTATCCAGAAAAACGTGTGTTTGAGTACACCGGATCAATGTAGACGTCTAGTTTGTGTGATGTAGCCTCAAGGTAATTAAGGTTTCCTTAATCCCTGTTACAGGTGGTAACCGATCTATACTGATCATATAGATTTGAGGCTTGGTGGAAACGTTTGGTAATAAAACCTTGTTCAAATAACCTTGATGTTCTTTATTTAATTCTGCTGTGCATATTGTTATTATTAATCCTAGATATAAGTTCTAAACAAACTGAGCTTAAACGATCGAAGGAGTTCTATCAAACCCAACACATGGTGGGTCTGATGCCTGTTTTTCTGGTCCAATGCTTGCAGAATTGTTGAAAATGATCCATATGCATAGAAGGATTTGGGGTATGTAACTTGGCTAGGCAACCTATTAGGTATGCAGTCGTTGCGTACT
Source organism: Tanacetum coccineum (assembly GCA_026074375.1). NCBI lineage: Eukaryota > Viridiplantae > Streptophyta > Magnoliopsida > Asterales > Asteraceae > Tanacetum > Tanacetum coccineum. The sequence continues at coordinate 33,214 of BQNB010060292.1, forward strand.
TCCATTTTTTTAGAACCTTTGGCTCTTATCTACACCAATCGATTCTACCCGTGACAATATACAAACTAAGACGATGATGATAACATAAAATTGAGCCTTTCATTAGATTTGGAATATATATTGATTTGAATGCGATAAAAAATGAAAATAGAAGTGGGACATAGAGAACTGGGTTATGTTAAAGTATATTAATGAGAACGGTTGTAGGAAAGAGGTTCTAAACTATGATAGGGGTTTTGTTCCTATTACATGTGTGTGCATTGATTCTTGAGCAGCCTATGAGCGTCTAAAGCATCCAGTGCGATACTGTATATGCACATAGGCTGCTCAAGAATAAGAGTACGCATACTCTTTTTAAATGATACGTATGACGGTTGTTGATAATAGCTTCTATTTTGAATGATATTTCCATCAGAAGTGTGAGAGGGAGGTATTTCATAATTTGGGATGCGTGCGCTTTGTAAAAGGCGCTGGTCCAAAAAATACTAGGTTTTGTTAAATTTTATTAAATTGTATCCTACATCAAACTGATGATGTGCCATATATTGTGGCACGACGGTTCATTAAAACTGCAGCCACAATGCCTAGCTCTAAGAGGCTATGATGATAGTAATTGGATGTTTCTAAGCAATCTGATTAACATTTAGATTATGTGTATCTTGGTGGCGAGGCAAGTTTGGTATATTTGCAGCCTTGGCAGCCATATCCTTATATCCGCTTGCTTACTTATCTAAGCCTCAAAATAAGAAACTGATTACTTTTTGGATTCTCTTAAGTCTTCAGAAGAACTGTGATTACCCGCAGTTTGGCATCGTAGCATTTGCAGCCATGGTAAGTGCATTCTCTATCTTTGATTATTGGTATATACCGTGAAAAGTTATATTTCAGGATGCATTCTACACTTTGTAGCGTGATATATATGATGTCAGTTTTATTATACTTTGTGTGTTGGTGTCATCATCAATAAATTATTATGAATTCGTGTTGGGAAATAAAAGCTTATAGAGTTTATACTGCTAGAAAGGACTTATGGCTCCTATTGAAGAGTGAAGAATGATAGAACCAAGTTATTAGTACTGCAAATTGTAGTAGTTAAGTACTGTTGTTACAGTTTAGTACTTGCAGTACTAAAAGATAGATCAATTAGTACCGATAGCTAGCTTTGTATTAGTGTATCTGTATAGTAATAGGAAAGATTAGTACTGCTTTAAGTGATAAGCAATGAGATATATTAGGAATAGATATGCATGATCACTTAATTGCTTTGTAAGCTCATTAAGGCTTTCCTTGGTGTATAAAAGGAACCCTACAAACGACAGTTAGACATACAGAGTTTCAACAAATATTAATGGTTAGTAATCTATAACCTAGCAGATTAAAAGTAGGCAAAGTTTCTGTTTTATTCTTGTTCTTCTTAGCAATATAGTATAGTTTTCTACATAAGCTTATATGTTCATGAGTCATTGTTTCTCGTATAGTTAGTTTAGATCTATCCAGAGTGGCTAACCACCCTTTAACAGGCTAGAAAGATCTATTACGGGTCCTGGGATCTACAAGCGGTATCAGAACTTGTAGAGAACGTCTGAGGTATGAAAGATCCAAAACACATTAGTTATAAACCTTTAACCTTTTTTATCTATTCAAGTGGCAATCAGATGATGAAAATCTACTACCCCCACCACCACCCAAACACCAACACAACAACCCCTCCACCCTGTTTAACCATAAAACTCCCTTTCTAAAGAAATGTATAGTATGACATTTGGGCCAGTGAAAATGAACATTACTTAGCCTACAGACTATCCTATATGGGGAAGGTTTATCTAAAAAGGAAATGGTCTTGTAAGTGTCTCAACAGATACAAATGGAGTAATAAAGGTTCTGCCTCCTAAAAACTGCTGAAGAAATTTTTTAGCCAGAGAAGAGAAGAAAGGGCAAGGACCCACCTTGCTTATGGCTTTACCAGAAGATCATTTTAAGCAAAATTTCACAAGATGAATGATGCTAAAGAGATGTAAGATGCCTCAAATAGATCCAGATTTGGCGGTGGCAATGATAATCAAAAAGAATGCATGAAATACAGTTTAAAGCAACACTTTGAAGGCTGTTTTCTGTTATCCAACTCAGAAGGACTGCACAAAGGTTATGATCAAGGTTTCAAGTCTTCTGATCAAATTGAATTCAAGGTCAGAGGTGTCTCCACGTAAAGATGCTAATCAGAAAGTCCTTAGGTCTTTACCTTCTTCCTGGTGCCAATATCACTTATCCATGAGGACCCAAACCAGGATTGACAGTCTTAGTTTGTGATGAACTCTAATAACAATCATAGAGTCTTTGATTCAGAGTGTACACAGTCTCTACTATCATCACTAGTGCAACTGAATGTCACCTTGGTTTCTTCTGAAAGCACTAGCAGTACTGAACGCTGTTAGTATTGCTTATGGTGTTTCTACTTCTTCTGGTTATAACTCACAAAGGGAAAACTCTTCATCATAAACTAATGAACTCATGTACTCTTTCTTTGCTAATTAATCCAGTGGTCCACAATTGGATCATGAAGATCTGGAGCAGCTTGATGAGTTTGATTTTGAAGAGATGGACTTGAAATGGCAATTAGCCATGATTTCAATGAGATTGAAGAAGTTTTACAAGAAGACAGGTAGAAGGCTGCAGTTTGATGCCAAGGAACCAGTTGGCTTTAACAAGACCAAAGTTGAGTACTTTAATTGCCACAAAATAGGGAACTTTGCTAGAGAGAGCAGATCAAAAGGAAATCAAGAAAGCAAAAGAAGAGATGCAGGGAATACTAGATATAGAGCAAAAGACAATAGGAGGAGACCTAGAAAACAGGAGGAACCTAAAGCATTGGTAACTCTTGATGGAGAAGGTGTTGATTGGACTGGTCATGTAGATGATGAACAAGAGAACTTTAACATCTTGTTCAAAAGAATGCGTAGAATCATATGCTAAACTTAAAAAATTATATGATGAACAAAGGGAACAACTTAGTGATGCTAGTATAGAAATTCAAGCCTATACTCAAGCTTTAAAAAAGGTAGAGGCTCAATTAGTTGCTCATCAGAAAAATCAACTTTGGTATGAGGAAAAGATTAGATTTATGAAAATTGATTTAGATGATAAAACTGATGTGCTCACATATCATAAGAAACTATTAGCAGAAGCTGTAAAAGAAAAAGAAGAATTAAAAACCAAACTTGAGAATTTTCAAAGTTCTTCTAAAGGTCTTAGTAAACTGCTAAATAGTCAGATAAGTGCTAAGGACAAATCTGGGCTTGGGTATGGAAATCAAGTACATGAAGGTGTCTTAAGTTATGAAAATGAAGTTTTTCAAAGTGTATTTGACAGTAGGTCAAGTGATGTAGAAGATAGTCATGTGCATGATAGATTTGCAAATGTTGAAGGCATGCATGCAGTTCCCCCTCCAATGACAAGAAATTACATGCCTCCAGGACCTGATAGAGAAGTAGATGATTCTATGTTCACATATGGTCCAAAATAGTCTAAAACTAGTGAATCTGATACTCAAACTAGTAATTTTGACTCTTGTGAGTCTAATTCTAGTGTAGAAACACTTGAATCTGTGCCTAAACCAGTTGTAGTTAAACCCAAAGTTGTTAGTCAACCTAAAGTTTGGTTTGATGCTCGTATCATTGAAGAGTATGAGTCAGATAATGATGATGAATATGTGATTCAACCTTCAAAAGAACAGGAAAAACCTAGTTTTGCTTTTGTTAATACTGTTAAGCATGTA
>BQNB010060293.1:4486-36985 GCA_026074375.1 Tanacetum coccineum
GATTCTATATGAATTAAACTTGTTCCAGGTTATGGATCGACGATTAATAAATTTTTAATTGCTTAAAACTCTCGATGTGTCACAAAACCAGTTTAGCAAGTGACACGTCGATTGATTTTCAAATCAATTTTTCTATTCAATCGGTGAGACAGTAAATCACTGGTTCACGCTTATCGTGTTGTCTGCTTTGAGATGTTCCGATAATGAGAACATGCTGAGTATGATGAATCTAATACATATGTGTTAGAAAGATTCAATAGTTCAAGCTAGAAATCCTGTCAAGGAGATTCTTCTTAAATTGAATCTACCTGATCACAGGTCGATCCTTACAGATTCGAAGGTTACTCTAACCAAACACGGGCGAATGATAAAGCCATATTCGTACCCCAGGTTGATTGCTAATTGTTTTATTGCAGATTCACATAAAGATGGTCATGGAGGTACCTGGTTCCAGCTAACTCACAAATTCATAGCCACATGCTTATACTCGACCAACAAACATAAAGACATCATGAAAGCTCTAGTACATGTTTCAAGACTCCCGCTACTCTGATACCTGACGAAGTGTTAAAGTTAAAGTACTTCAAGAAAGATGCATCATGAAAGCTTTCAAGTTATCAAATCAAGAAAGGTATGAGCATGTCGGTCCAAAAGTCACAAGTTCACAAGATGGCAAAGTTTACAAGATGGCAAAACGATATTATTCTTAGTTGATGATCTCAAGGTGTTCAAGATCACATTATTCACATACAAGTCAAGATAAAGGAACAAGCTCAAGCCTAAAGTCAATGATCACTACGCAAAGAAGCAAGATAAAAGATCAACTATTACACAAAAAGGACTTAAGATCAAGACAAGAAGCTTCAACGATTAATAATCAAGGTCACAAGGAGAGATCTTTATGATCACCCCTTAGGGGGAGATTGTTAGAAATACAGAAAGTGTTGATCATTTATGAGATCTCAACGATCGTCCCTTAGGGGGAGATTGTTAGGAATTCAGTTTTTAGTAAAGTGACGATCATTATCGATCTCACGAGCCTTTATAATAGTTAGACAATTTTATGTAATAGTTAGGAAGCTAACCGGGCCAAAGCATAGAAATCCCATGGCAAGCCCATGGAAAGCCCGATTTATCCTTTGTATAAAATCCCTCTCCACACATGGAGAGGGTGTTGGTTCTCTTTCATTTTTTCATTCTAATCTAATCTTTTCTTTTTGTTTTACTTTCTCTCTCTAGTTCATCATTTGTGTAAAACTTGGAAACTACAAGGTTCTCTTATGCTCATCAACTGTTAATGCTTCACTTCCATTCCTAACCCCAAAGAGGTTCCCTCCAGCAGGAATAACATGCCAAAACCTATATTTTAATAAACTGAATTAGAAAAGTACTTAAGAAATTAAAATAGTTTAATAATTTAAGTTTTTCATACCTGTGTTTATCCTTGTTTAGCTCCAACCTTTTCTGAATAATAGGACAAATGTCTCCATTCCATTTTTCAAAGATTTGTCTCATGGTATTCAACCTTTCCTTCACAATCACCCTTATTGATTCCAACATGGTAATCAAAGGCTTACTCCTTACAAGTAGCAGCACTGAGTTAAAGCACTCACTAAACCCATTCTTAATTTCTTCACAGTTACTACATATCCTAAATAAAGCTCTTGACCATGTTTTAGGATCCTTTTTTATTAGATATTCATTTGCACCAAGATTGGCTTTCGTAATTTTTTCCATAATTTTATTGAACATTTGAGGATAACTAGCCTTTGATGCTGCATAAAACAATTCCCTGAATTGTACACCACTATACTTCTTTCTAAAACCTTTATATATGTGCATGGCACACTGTCTGTGCTCAGCCAATGGCATCACATCCTTCACAGCCTCAATCAACCCCTTGATACACAATTAAACAAACATTTGTTATCAATAAGGCAACCATTTTAATGAAATTATTAAATAAATAAAGGCAAACAATGTATTAACATACCTTATGTTGATCTAAAATGAGTGTCAAGCCATTCCCAGTAGGCGTGTCTATGTCTTCACCAAGTCATTCTAAAAACCATGAAGAGTTATCCTTATTTTCAACATTCACAACTGCCCAAGCAATTAGATAAATGTGATTGTTTCCATCCCTACCAACTGCAGTTAATATTTCACCAACATTGGGCTTCTTTAGAAAGCACCCATCTAATGCAATCACATGTCTACATCCTAATTGAAAACCCTTTTTCAACCTATAGAAACAACAATAAAACCTATCAAAGTATGTCTTATCATCTGGATTAACAATCACACATAGCTTAACTGTAGAGCCATCATTTGAATCCCATATTTTCTTACCATATGACCTAATCATAGCATAATGTTCCTCAGTAGTTGTCTCACCATGATTAAATGCAAATTTTTTGGCATTTATACATTGAGATGGGCTGACTATGCATTTATACTTTTTCATAACCAAGTCAGCTATCTCATGTAGTTTGATTTCTAGATTTTGCCTTAACTTGTGTCCAAACTGTTTACCAATCCACTTGTAGTTCACTAAGTTGCCATACTTAAAATTTCTAATACATGTATGCTCCTCATTTAAAGAGATAACCTGGAATGACGATTCTGTAACCATCATCTTACCATAACATCTGAATGGACAATTAGAACCCTTATTTCTACCACTACTAGGATATTTGAAGTGTTTCCTTTGCTTCCCTTTTTCAATGTCTTTCAGCTTCTCAGGTCTCATCCCACATCTTGCAGTAACCTACTCTTTTGAACTTCTATAGAACCACAAGGAAAACCTATTTGCAAAAGTGTAGTAGGTTAGGCATTCCTTCAATTGATCAACATCAACATACTTTTCACCAACCTGTAATTAAGATAGTTACATTTCCATATTAAGTTATAAGAACTATTAAACTATTACAATGATTTAACAATACCTTTGGTTTTCTTATTTTCCAATGTTTATGCTCATCATGAATTGGAAACTTCCAATTGCTTTGATCATTTTCTAGTATTGTAAAAGAATCTATCAAACCATCACCCTAATCTCATAACTGATGCATTAATTTATCCATATACTCCTCATGCTCTATCACAGTATCACTCTTACCAACATCATACACCCTATCAGGTCAAGAACGTCCAGCCACTAGTGTGCTTGAATTTATGTTACTTTGATTAGGATTTTTTTGGCCTCACTATTTCTCTTCCTATGTGATATAAGCTTACGGGATCGATTTCTTGGATTATTTCAATTAGAAAGTAACAAGAGGGTGTTAGTGGGCAACAGAGGTAGTTGGGTCAATGGTGTTTGGGTATGGCATTAGGAGTGGACTTGTAACACCCCCATTTTTACAATATAGCAGCGGAAGCTAATCTGGTGTATTACTTCATGGATACAACAATCATAATCATAGAAAACGACCCAAAAGAGACGTTTATTCAAAAGATATGTTATCATTCATTTCAAATTAGAGTTTTACAAAGGCAGGTCCCAAAATCTAGTTACATACATTGTGAATGATAACAAGTTTTAGCCATCTTCAAGTCCATGCCACTCCGTGCCGTATATTGCTCAATAACCTGAGATAAACATGCTAAAAAGTCAACACAAAGGTTGAGTGAAATTCATAGGTTTGATAAACAGTTTGAATACAAGTCATAGTGTAATAATTGTACAAACACAATTATTATGAAAATGGTATTGTTATGATCTTGGGTCACGTTATTATATACCCGTTATTTGTAATAATTGCAACGAATACAATTATCATAGTAACAGCGTATTATTGCGTTATTGTCTTGTTTGGTCTGATTGGTCATGTTCCTTGTCTAAGCACATCGCACTAACACATTATCATCAAAAGTCAATTTAATGACTTGAAGAGCTCATAATATCAACATATTAACATCCCAAAGTCAATTTAACGACTTGAAGTCAAATTTAACGACTTATAGGATTTATGACACTAACACATTATCATCCAAAGTCAATTTAACGACTTGAATCATAATATCAACATATTAACATCCGAAAGTCAATTTAACGACTTGAAGTCAATTTAACGACTTGTAGGATTTATAATATTAACACATTAATATCCAAAGTCAATTTAACGACTTGAAGTCAAATTTAACGACTTGTAGGATAGATAACTTAGACAGCAATTGTAATGATATGTCAGGATAGCATGTAATTTGGAAAACACTTGTATTCGTAATTTATAGCAGGTATCCCCCTCACGGGTTTATGAAAAGATTAAAATGAGAGGCTATGAACTCACTAAGTCCTTGAAAAGTAATCACATTGTTATAAGATAAACGAGTATGTAAAAGAGTTTGTAACCAGCATGTAAGGTAGATGCAATAATTATTTCAGAATGAAATCTGACGTCCTTATCACAATCTTAACGGGAAAGGTTGATATAGCAAAATGATAGTAAACAGCCATGTCACGCAACCTGAGTAAATATGTCAAGTCTTAGGAATATATTTATTTAAACTTTGGTTCTAAGAGTTATGAATTTGTTTTGCAGATTTGGAAATTATTGTATCACCGTTGTCGGGCCATCATAATTCAAAGTATTCCAGTAAACGTATAGAAGGAGCTAGGGCACTTTAAATCATAAACCCATACCCAGTCAGAACGTAAAACCATTTAAAACCCTAAATATGAACTTCCCTATATTTGGGTAAAATAAGATCCGGGGCATGATTTTCTAAGGCACATAGATGTGAATGAATATTTATGGTTATAACATAAGCATTTTAAGCGTTTTTAATCAATATCTGGAAATGTTAAACACGTCAAACATTAATTAAAGTTATGTCTTGCAATGTTTTGAATACATTTTTATACTTTTTCAAATTGTTACATTTTAGACCCTTGAGAATGAAAAGTGGCAAAATATACCCTTGAGTCTCACATGTATGAGTTTGGTCCTTCAAGTTTAAAGATATAACCAAGTAAACCTTTGCTTTTAAAAAGTGACATAATAGACCCTTGTAGTTATAACTTTAATAAAATGACACTTTTAGTCCTTTTTGTTATAAGTTTATGAAAATTATGATATATACCCCTTGCATGGATTATAATTACAAAACATGTCCAAATTGCCATGTAAGCTTAATTTAACATTTCAATAGACATTTATAAGTTATAATAAACTAAAATATGAAGATTTAACACAACGCAAGTTTAAATTAACGATTCGTTAATCTAGGAAGTAAAACGGGTCAAATTAGGGTTTTAAAATGAAAACGTGCGGGTTTTAAGTTCAAATTCTTTCATGACTTATCAAAACACTTATTTTAATGTTAGTTAAGCTTATTGGGATAGATTATAACAATAGATTACAAGCTTAGCTTATAAATTAAGCAAAAACATGAAATTAGGGTTTCGGGTGTACAGTTTTGGATCAAAAAGGCATAACACTTAGGTTTTTAAGTTCAAAGCTTTATATTATGATTTTAGCAAGATCATATGAACATTATAATGTTATAAAAGCAGAAAATAAGCTTAGAGAACCTGGTCTTGAGCTTATGGCTTGGAAACGGGTCAGAATCGGGACTTTCGGCTTCGTACGGCTAGAGCAACGACTCTCGGGCTTCGTTTCTTGGTTTCTTTTGCTTCCTTTCTGTACTTGAGCCTTATTAAGATCACTTAGGATCTATTAGAGCAAAGTATTGCTTCTATGTAAGGGTTATAGAGGAGGAAGTGGGGGATGAGTAGAAATGAAAGCATAACACTCTATTTATAAGGTTTAAACCCTTATAAGGCCAAGGTTTCCTTTGATTCTGATTTAGGGACATGTGGATCAGTTAGAGGGTGATTTTTGTGGGGCAAGTCTCATGAAGAGTCATGTAAGATAGAAATCAACTAGAAGGTGTTGGAACACCCTTTTGATGCCACTGCTTGAAATGAAAGAACAAGAGCACATGTGAAGTTTTTCTTAATAAAAATATTGAAGATATTTGTTATAGAAGGTGTAAGCTACTTAGGAAGGTAAGTTTCTTATTCATAAGGTGCTTGTTGCAAGAAAAGTTCTAAAAATGGGGTCAAATTGCAAGAAAGGTGAAGTAGCGGCACGTTTAGGTTTTCTTGCTTAGATTTTGTATACATTTGATTAAGAATGATAGGGTTTACTGTTCCTAGATTGTATTAAGGATTAATAACAAGAATTTATAGGTGGTTCGGGTTTAAAATGGGCAAAAACGAGTAAACGGGTCCAAAGTTCCAATTAGGGCACAATTAGGGTTTCTTTGATTCAATTTGCATATAGTTGAAGTAAAATGATGAAATGATGATTTTATATGATTGATAATGTTGTAAATTAAGTTATTACAACTTATTTGTGTATTGTTTTAGGTTTACAATGGATAAAAATGAAGAAACGGGTCATGGTTTAGTATTTTGCTCGGGTTAGGATTTCTAAATTTTTTGTATTAGGGTTTTAAGAGTAAAAATGTGTATGAAAGATTATGAATAGAATAATTAGGGTTTACACATTGTATATTGAGTGTAGTAGCTTATACACAAGTGATGGTGAAGAAATTAGAATGAAAACGGAGGTAAAACGGCTATTTTAGATGTCATGCTTAATGACTTGTACACTGTGCTTTGAAAACTTGTACTTGACTTGGAGGGAGTTTATATTTCAAATGAGATGTTATGTTACTTGTATATACGCTTTAGTATCTTGTACATTCACTATAGATATTAACCTTTCATGGAATTTAGGGTTTAGAGGTATATGATAACGGTTTAAAGCCCGTTTTGATATAACGTTGCGAATGGTACATTATAGGAATAATATACTTTGTAATAAGGATATGATGATATTGACTTGACATATTGTGATGTTTGCTTGACATATATGAAGACAGGATTGCCATAGATAGGTTACGTGAGCTTGTCTACTTTAGTTATGCAAATTACTTTGTATACTGAGATATTGACAATGCAAGTAATGTAATAAAGTGAAAAATTTCCTCGTATAATTGTGATTATAGTAAAATAGGTTTTGCATTTAATGAAAATTCTTGGGTTGTTATAGTCTCCACCCCTTACAGAAATCTCGTCCCGAGATTTAGTTGAAAGTTGTAATGAATAGATGTAGGTACTAGGCATGTATTCAGGTTAGGCTAATCAAGGTTACAAGTCCACGTGTGTGATGCATTTATAATTATGTTGCTCACCATAATTATAATTACCTCCTTTCACACGTCTATTTATTTTCAAGATCACACCTCTTGATGACAGCCAATAGAATTTCTTCAGATCCTGATAGAACCAATACTTTGATTTACGAAACCTGTGGGTTATGGGCCTACCATGCTTCTGCTGCGCTACTGTGATCGTAAAGAATCGTTATTCATTAACCTTTAAAAGTCAACATCGAATAAGAATGCTATCACAAGTCTTTGTCAAAATTTTCATACCTAGTGGTATTGAAATCATTTGACATTGTATAGATTCTTGTGTGTTTCCTTGTTATTATGTTGCAGAATATAACAGAAAATTTTAGAATACGGAGATCATGGAATGAGTAATGTCAAGGAATGATTATGAATTTGTAAGAGAGTTGCTAATCACGTGAGATACAGATTTTGAAATGAACAGATGATGAAGGTAATAATGATAATGAAGGTAATAATGATAATGATTAAGGAATTGTTTGTACAAACGGATTGAAAGAAACTTGTTTGTACGTATGTTATATACTTAAGCCTACTTATTTATAATTTGTCACTTACAAAAAGAAGCGTTCAACTCCTTGTAACTGAGAATTTATAAATTCATAGTTCGGAGATTTATAATTTCCTTATTCAAATGAAGAAGTGACCTAATTCATTTCAATAAGATGATCATAAATCGTCTTACCTAAGCATAAAAACACGATATGGTAATGTGTAGAAAATGATATGATCATGAATGGTTAGATAATATTGAGATGTTGATTGTACTGACGCCCATATAATCGAGGATGAAAATTTATGTTGCAAAGGTATGAGGGGAGTATTCAGAGTTTGAACATAATAGAATCGATGGAATTGACAAATAATGTCGAGTTTTGATATCATCAGATAACAAGATGTAACGGAATCATCACTTTATTATTTCATGGATAGCTTTACATATGAAACTCTAAAAAGAGTTGATACTTATGCTACGTATCTCGTAGTAAAATTCTAGATAAAAGTAACAAATGACAAGGATTGTAGCTTGATGATTGGGGTTTTCAGATTGAAGAAGATTCTGATGAAACTTGAATATCCTCGAGAGTTGTTTCTAGGGTAGGAATTCTAAAGTGAACAAAAGCAAGCTCATCTCTAAGTATGCTTTCCTGTGGCCCAATTATTTGCTTTTGAGTGCTGATTTGCATAATGTTCTTTCTTTCCACAGGCATTACAAATTACGGATACTGTTTGTAGATCGTTTCTAGTGGTTGGTCTTTTGTTTTTGCAGTACTTGGTATGGTGGCCTATCTTGTTGCAAACCTGACACTTGACACTGCAAGGTCCCGTATGATTTAGTCTACATCTTTTACACAAGGGAAGGTTTCTAGTATACCCATTAGTAGTAGCATAAGTCTTGAAGGCTTCTTGTCTTTTATGCTGTTGTTGGTGGTAATTGTTGTTATGGTTGTTATTGTTGCGGTTATCTTGGTAGTTGTTATGATTGTGATTGTTAGAGTGGTTATTATTGTTGTGTTCATTAGGATAGTTGTTGTTGTTAGTGTTTCTTCTATCTTCAAACCTTCATTTGTGATTATTGGTTTCTTCCACAAAATCATGCTTTATTATCTGATCCATTAATCTCTGGGCTATGTTGATGGCTTCCTCCAAAGTTTGAGGCTTCGAGACAGTAACATTTCCTTCAATACTTCTGGGTAATCCACTAATGAAGACTTGCAATAGTTTCTTGGCGTTTGGTACCATGTTTGGGCATAAGACGGCTAATTCTTGAAATCTCCTAATGTAAGTCTTAAGATCATTTCCTTTCACAACCAAGTTGTAAAATTCGTCTTCCATCTAATTGACTTTAGTTCGAGGGCAATACTTATTGGTTAAGAGCCTTTTCAATTCGGTCCAGGTGATCTTATTGGCTTGTTCTATTCCGATAAGTTGGGCGTATGCATTCCACCAAGACAAGGCATCATCGGTTAGAGTACCAGTAGCAAATGTCACTCTGTCTTCTCTCGGGCTCATTGTATGAGAAATTACTAATTCGATACGTTTAAAACCAGGGATGAGGTCAACAGCTCCCTCTTGTTCCATTGAAGTAGAAAGGTGCTGGACTGCTAATGACTCTTTTATAGTTTCCCTTTTTTGCTTCAGGAGTTCCAGTAGGTCCCGGTGTTCTATTTAGGATTACTAGCCTTGCCATTGATGCAGCTTGTGCTTTCAGAGCTCAGGAAATGCCATCATTAATTAGTTGCTGGATGGCAGCAAGTTATGGCGGTGTTTTCAGGATGTTGAGTCCTTTTGGGAGGCATTCTATCAACAGAGGATAACATGTAGTAAGAATGATATCATAAGTTTTGAAAAGTATTAATAAGAGAATGTGATGCTTAAAATGCTTAAAGAGTAATGCTTATTTTTGAATTTTAAGCACTTAGAGGTTATGATAAAGATGGAGATGATGATGCAAATGGTGGAAATGATGATGAAGGAGAGATAAGTTGGAAACAATAAGGTATAAAACGGGATTGCCTTTATAAATAACTTGCCTTTTTTTACTGTACATAGTTAAGATTTGACAAGCGTTTTTATTTATACCACACATCCCGTGGCTAGGATAAAGCTATAACTAGTCTTAAGAGTTTGTTGATTTCGAACCGGTAGATGACATCCTAAAGATCTTCCTGATTCGTTTGGTGTCGAGCTTGGATTTTCTCGATGATTCGTTCAAGATCGGAAATTCTGTAGTGAGCAAAAGCAATCTTATCTTTTTGCCTTAATTTCTTCCTTTGAAGTTTGATAATCTGAGAACGGACTCTCTCGAGTTCGATTTTTAGTTCGTTATTATTCCTTTGTGTGATCATTCTATTAATACGTCCTTCTTCCATTTTCTCAATACGGTGAAAAGAGAGTTCTTCTAAGTAATTCAAAATATCTTCGACTCGTTCCTCGTGATGTTTCAAATACATCTTAGTTGAAAATTTCCCTATTTCAAATATCTGAGGTGGGGTAGGAGTATAATTTAAGAAAGATGGTGATACCAAATTACAAGTTTGATTTCGAGATGAATTAGATAACGTAGTCGAGGAAGAAGATGCTTCTTAGGTGGTAATAGTTCTTCAGGAATAAAGAAATATCAAGGATTAAATAGTAATGATGGTGGTAATACCGAAGATGGAGTCAAAATAGCTGGTGGAGTAATAGGATCTGAAATAGGTAATTCCTTAGCATAAAATGCTTGTACGTCCTTCAAATAAGTATTATTGTAGAAAGGTCAGAATACCGGTGAAATCATATTATCTTTAGAGTTTTCCGAAGAGTTAAAAGAATTGCTTCCCAATGAAGCTGGGAAATAATCTGATGAGGCCGAAGTATAGTTAAGAATATTCATAGAGGAAAAAGCATCCTCAATATCGGAAGTAGAACGGTTAGGAGAAGACATCGTTCTGTTAACAACCTAGTTGTAAATAACATAAGTTATTTATGATATAATATAGTATAATAATTATGTATCTTTACATACTTTGTAACGCCCCGACCCAAAAAGGGTAGAAGTATTACAAATATGGTGTGACATCAAAAGCATACATAATCATAACACAAGCATAAACAGCGGAAGTCTTAAATAAATAACCAAAGGATAATAAGTCAACATGACTTAAGGTACTTAAGTTCTCAAAAGATAGAATATCCAAACGAAATAACAATTGTCTTGAAAGAAAACAATTCATATATCAAAATATGGATCTCTAGGGTAAGTCACTCTCAGCACTCATAGCTGAAAATAAACCAGCTCCTAAGCTTAGCATTTACCTGCCGCAGGAATAGAAAGTGCTGGCTGAGCTTTACATAGCCCCAGTGACCAGATATTTTATCGAATGCAAAAGCTAACCGGAAAATCAAGGTTCCGATACAAGGTACAAGGATATCACACAATACATGTTCAAGGGATACCAATATATATAGGTAAGACAAATCAGATGACTCAAATCATAGTAACATTATTATATATAAATATAAGGTGGTATGACATCAGAGAATCAAATTTAAGTTTCAATCACCAAGCCCAAACAATAATATCATTGTAACCATGGAGTAGCTAGTCCAAATGTGGAAAGACCGTGGATTTGAACAACATCAGTCTCCAAATATCCAAATATCATAATGTCATAATCATCGAATACAAAACAAATCTAGGTTGCTCCATACGCCCTTGAACAAATAATAATCTTCATAGTTCACATATAATATCAAATGGGGGACGGTATGAGAAATCACTCACTTACACATGAGTCATGCCAAAGGTGCATCAATGACACGGCCATGTTACCTTCATGGCTAGGAAACAAATAGTGGCTTGGTTCTCAAACTAAAGGGTTCAAAGCAAAGTCATATCAAAGTTCATTTCAAAGGGATCATAGCAAAGGTTCAATGTCAAAGGTTCAAATATCAAAGGTTCAAATATCAAAGGTAGCATAGCAGGGTTCAAATGGAACATAATGACAGATCATATAAGAAAGCCAAGTAAAAGGCTCAGAGGCAGATGTAGGCAATATAACATAATTAATCAAAGAATAGAGGAGGTATCATGTCATGAAGAAACCTTAACGATAAGGTCAGAATATCTGTACCTTATTCCGAAGCAAAGCAATAACCAAAGAAAACACCACAGGAATATCAAAATCAGCCCTCTTGACCGAACTAAAGAAATGTTGGGATTCGAATTACAAACCATTCATTTAAGTTATACTTTCTATTTTTAGTAACTTTCTATTTTTAGTAACTTTCCATTTTTAGTAACTTTCCATTTTTAGTAACTTTCCATTTTTAGTAAGTTTCCATTTTTAGTAACTTTCCATAATTAGTAATATTCATCATTTGAGATTCTATTAAGTATTTTGAATAAGATTAGGGACTTATAAACTATGTCAACCTTAACAGTTTTTGGGTTTAATATGACAACTTTCCATATTTAGGGTTTATATACA
This sequence comes from Tanacetum coccineum, assembly GCA_026074375.1. NCBI lineage: Eukaryota > Viridiplantae > Streptophyta > Magnoliopsida > Asterales > Asteraceae > Tanacetum > Tanacetum coccineum. Next base: position 16,666 of record BQNB010060293.1, read on the forward strand.
AAAATCAAACAATTTTCAAGGTTAAAAGTGTAAATATCAAAAGTTTTACATTTTATTCAGTTTATTTTTACTTCCATCGTTTTCTGTATTTACAGGTCAAACCTATTTTACATTAATTTACATTTTTAGTCCTTTTTGGTTTATGAAATTAATTAAACAATTATCTTTAATTATCTCACATTATTACAAAAAACAAGTCCTTATAATTCAAATATGACAAATTACATACTTTATACATTAAATACTAACAAACCTAATACTTTTCAGAATTTACAATTTCTGTCCCTCTATTTTAATTAATTACTTTCTAAATGACTTATTATTGTAATTAACCATTTTATTTCCAAAATAATATTCAAATTGACATTTTTTACCCCCCAACTTTATTTTATACGATTATATTTAAATATAATTACATGTCTATAACAGACCCACTTGTTTCAGATAATTACATTTCAAGTCCTAATACTTTTAATATTCAATTCCGGATTAAGTATAATACAAATCCACAAAAACCTAATTTAATTTTTCCCCAATCACAAAAACAATTATTATTCAATCATTGGCATTAAATTCACCTGGAAAAAATAGAAAAACCCTAACCCTAATTCATTTAAACATTTTTCTTCCCCTTTTTCCTTTTATTCGAAATCGGCAAACCAAGTTAAATCCCAAATAAATATTTCGAATCTTTTATAAATTTTCAACAATTGATCTGAGTCATATATGATATAAAAAACCCTATAAAAATATAAAATCAATTTTAAAAATAGTTTTTAAGCCGATTTCATAATTAACTAAAAATTAGGGTTTCAATATGTTTTAATTATTTCGAGCAATATAAAATGCATGAACATTTTTCCCATGCATAGATCGAATTAATATGATGAAAAGTGAGTTATAAAAATACCTTTGATGATCCTTGATAATTTTATGAATTTATAGAATTCGGTTGCTTATTCGAACCCAAAACCAATACCAAAATCGAACAAAGCCTTATAAAATCTTCCCACTATTTTTCCCACAATCCTTGACCTTCAAATCACCTTATAAAAATCATGCAAGCTTGTAGAATTTTTATTGCGCCTCTTTTGATTTTATTAGGGTTCGGTTTTATTTCGTTTTATTGATTTAAAATGAAAGTATAAAAGATCGTACCTTAGAACATTTTTGGCCGAGTTTTAGGGCTTACAAAATGAGTTTAAATCAGATTATAAGACTTGCCAATTTATTTTGTATTTATCCTATTTTATTTTATTTAATTTGTATAATATAAGTACATTATTATTAATATTTTCGGCAAACATATATATACATAATTATTAATTATTTTTATTATATAATATGATGAGACCGAAGTATAGTTAAGAATATTCATAGAGGAAAAAGCATCCTCAATATCGGAAGTAGAGCGGTTGGGAGAAGACATCGTTCTGATAACAACCTAGTTTGTAAATAACATAAGTTATTTATGTAATAGTATAATAGATATGTATATTTACATACTTGTTCCGGAATGTAGTGGCACGGAGGACTTTGATGGCTGAAAAAGAAATGTGGTTATAGTTAAGGTTTTGACCTTGTTCTCTATAACCATGGCGCTGATACCAATCTGTAACACCCCCATTTTTACAATATAGCAGCGGAAGCTAATCTGGGGTATTACTTCATGGAAACAACAATCATAATCATAGAAAACGACCCAAAAGAGACGTTTGTTCAAAAGATACGTTATCATTCATTTCAAATCAGAGTTTTACAAAGGCAGGTCCCAAAATCTAGTTACATACAATGTGAATGATAACAAGTTTTAGCCATCTTCGAGTCCATGCCACTCCGTGCCGTATATTGCTCAATAACCTGAGATAAACATGCTAAAAAGTCAACACAAAGGTTGAGTGAAATTCATAGGTTTGATATAAATAGTTTGAATATAAATCATAGTGTAATAATTGTACAAACACAATTATTATGAAAATGGTATTGTTATGATCTTGGGTCACGTTATTATATACCCGTTATTTATAATAATTGCAACAAATACAATTATTATAGTAACTGTGTATTATTGCATTATCGTCTTGTTTGGACTGTTTGGTCTGATTGGTCTTGTTCCTTGTCTAAGCACATTGCACTAACACATTATCATCAAAAGCCAATTTAATGACTTGAAGAGTTTAACACCCCTAAATTTCACGCAGCGGAATATACAACATTGGGTGTTAATTCATAGTACAATTGCACAAGGATATAGAAAACGACTCGAAAAGAGGCGTTTAAAGACATTGTTCCATTTAAAGAAATTTCAGAGTAATTAAACATACGTCCTATAGGATCGTTACTAAATTCATAACATAAGTTTTTCCAAAACATGGATGATTAATTTGATAAAATGGAACAAAATACAAGTTCTATAGCATCATAACTTGTAAAACGTGTTTGTATTGTGGTTTAAGCATGGTCTATGAGTCTGTTGAAAAGTGTATCCATATGTTCATAAGATAAACGAGTATGTAGAAAGAGGTTTGTAAACAAGCATGTATCTGCCTTGCGGGTTTATAACATGTAAATCTAAGTAAAGGCGAGGTTATGAACTTCCACCTAATAGGTAGATGCTAATATTATTTCAGGATTGAAGCTGACGACCTTATCACATTTAACGGGGAATGTTGATATATAAATGATAGAAATATCCACATACGTACCTGAGTATATGGTGAGGGTTCTTAGGAAGATTGTAATCTAGAACTTTAGTTTTAAGAGTTATGAGTTTGTGAAAGAGTTTGGAAGTACTGTATCCACCGTTCGGGTGTATCATAATTCAGAGTCATTCAGTAAATGTTTAAGAGCTAGGGCACTTTAAATCATAACTCAAAAACTCAGTCTAAAACGTAATACCAAGATGAAACCCCTTTTTATGAAAGCTCTTAGTATTGTGATGATATAAATTGGTTGTAAGTATTTTGATAAATGATCTGGAAATGTTAAGCACGAGAAGCGTTAATTAAAGTTATGTCTTGTACGGTTTTAAACATGTTTTGTTATACTTTTTCAAAATGTTATATTTTAGCATGTGTTGAAATGTGGCACGATTTTACCTTGTGATTGCACTTTTACGACTTTGGTCTTTCTAACTTTAGAAAAAGATATACCAAGTAAACCTTGTTACTTTGATAAATTGACATAATATGACCCTTATAGTTATACTATTGATAAAAATTGGACATATTCAGCCCTTCTAGTTATTAATTTCAGAAAGTTACGATATATACCCCTTGCATGGAATACATTTACAAAACAAGTCCAAATTGTCATGCAAGCTTATTTTAACATTTCAATAGACATTTATAAGTTATAAATAAACTAAAATTGTGAGTGATTTAACGCACTAAGAGTTTAGAATAACGAATACGTTAATCTGGAAGCTGTGGTAGGTCAAATTTGTGGTTACAAAACGTAAACGCGTAGGTTTTACGTTCGAATTCCATGTTATTAATTAATAAAGTGGTTATTTTAGTGTCATTAGTTAAGTCATGCTAGGATTGATTTATAACAATATTTAAATCATTATAGATTTAGTTTAAGAAAAAACGTAAATTAGGGTTTCGGGTGTACGGTTTTGGATCAAAACGGAAAATAAGCATGAATTGAGTTATGAAACCTTTAACAGTAGTTATTATTTAGGATCATATGAAACATTATAAGTTGTAGGAGCGAAGTAGATATCTAGAAACTTGTGTTGGCTTCAAGGAGCACAAAAATGTGGAAATGGGTCGCATTTCGGGTAGTTATTTCCCTCGTACGCTTTGTATCTTGTTCTCGGGGCTTCAAAATCTGTCAAATGCTACATCTCGACCTTATTTAATGATCCTCTAGGATCTAAGGGAACAAAGTTTGCTGCCTATTTATTGGCACCGCTAATTAGATATAGTGCTGACGGTCTAAGCAAGAGTAGAAGGCGCGAATTGCTAGAAATGTGACGCATGAGCTCCCCAGGACCCCAGTGTGTCGTCCAGACAATACCATAACATCCTTATTACCTAGAGTAGCTCGTATTCCAAGGAATGATAATGAATGCCGATAGCTAACTATCGATATTATGCTCTGCTATAATGTGAGACACTCTCAGCTCGTCTACAGTTGTAAATGTAATCATTATGTATGTCCAACAGTTAGCTGAGTAAGGCCAGAAGCTAGCTCTGTGAATACTCAAGTAGCGAGTAGTAGCAGTGCAGAAGTGTTGAATGTGACTCAATCATAAGAGTATGTCTCCATGTCCAGTATGTATACTCGCCACACCCCCCCCCCCCCCCCCATCCCACCCGCCATATCTCATCTAGAGAGTGTCTGTCTGGCATTGTGACTAAAGGAGAAAGCATATTTATAGTAGCTCGTGGTGTACTTGATATGTTGGCCTCTCAAAATTAGTAACCTCGATGAGACCGCTCGCCATCCTGTAGTCAATCTGTCATAGTAAATGTGATGTCTAATTATGTATATTCGCTTACGAGGACGCGGTGATCACACTCGTACAGTTCTCTGTTTACGCAGAGTACATACGTAGGGAATATAAGCAATACATCGTCTCGCAAGGAGACAGATGAGTGTGCATAATCTCATGTTTCACTTGCTATCTAGAATGGTACCGCGACAACTATCATAGTCAGACACTTGCCGATTTTGATCCATGATATGATAATTGTCGCCTCGTTTTCGGTCTTGTCTGTACTATACATGCGAGCTTAAGTTAGTTGCGCTAGTGAGGTCGTGCGGTGAATAGCCTACTCGCCGCGTGTGTGTAAAATCACACTCTGTCGAGCAGTTTGTTGCTTTTTGACCTCCACGCTTGTCACAGGCGTGGAACGCGCTGCCTCGTCCCCCCTGCTAATTCGCAATAGTCGAGTGCATCTCGATCGGCATTAATCCGCTTTCTCGCGAAGGATTTTATTAAGGATTATATCTAGACTTAGCATAGGTGGTGGTTGGCGTATTTTTAAATTATGGCCGCGAAAACGTAGTAAACGAGTCGCCAAGTTCCAATCTTAGGGCACAATTTGGGTTTCTTGGATTCAATTTGCATATTGTTGAAGTAAAAATGATGAAATGATGGATTCTATATGATTGAAATGTGTAAATTAAGTTATTACAATTATTTGAGTTTGGTGGGTTAGGTTTAACAAGGAATATATAAAAACGAAGAAGAAGAACGGGTCCATGTTTAGTATTTTGCTTTCGGGTTAGGGTTTCTGATCTTTTGATATTCTAGGGTTTTGAGTGTAAAAATGTGTATTGAAAGCTTATGAATAGAATTATTAGGGTTTACACATTGTTGATTGAGTGTAGTATATTGTACACATGTGAATGGTTGAAGAAATTAGCGAATGAAATACCGGATGGTTAAACGGCTATTTTAGTTGTCTATGCTTAAGGACACTTATTCATTGCTGCTTTGGTAAACTTGTCACTTGACTTGGAGGGGATGTTTATTATTTCAGTGAATAATGTTATATTTTTCTTTTTTTTGGCTTTTGTAGAGTGTTCATTACACGTTAGAGTTTGTACCCTTCATTGATTTAGGTTTAGAGGTATTAGATAACGGTTTAAAGCCCTGTTAGGATTTGATGTCGGTGTTTTTTCTTTCCTATGTCACTCTTTCATCTTTATATCTTTTCTTCCACTCTACTCTTTTCCCTTCTACTTCGAAAAGTGTGGCAATGGGACATTATAGATAATGTACTTTGTAATAAGGATATGATGATATTATTACTGCTGTACTGTTATGATGGTTGCTGACATATATAAAGAGACAGGATTGCCATAGATTAGGTTGCGTGAGGCTCGTCTACTCTTTAGTTATGCAAGTTTTATCTTGCTTGATTGAGTATTAGCAATGCAAGTATATGTAGTTTAAAGCGAAAATTTCCCCGCATAATTGTGATATTAGTAAAATAAGTTTTGCATTTGATGAAAATTCTTATGTTGTTATAGTCTCCACCCCTGACAGAAATCTCGTCCCGAGATTTAATTGAAAGTTATAGTGAATAGATGTAGGTACTGGGCATGAATTTAGGTTAGGCTAATCAAGGTCACAATTCCACGGTGTGTGATGCATTTATAATTATGTTGGTACACCTGAAATATAATTACTTTCCTTTCTCCACGTCTACTTATTTTCTAAGACTACACCTTTTGATGACAGTCAATAGAATTTTCTTCAGATTCTGATAGAAACCTGGGTGGTACGAATTACTTTGATTTGGTGGACTGTGGTGTGTAGTGGGCCCACCAGGCTTCTCTGCGTTACTCTTATCATAAAGATTCGCGATTCATTAACCTTTATTAAAAGTCAACATCAAATAGAATGCTATCACAAGTCTTTGTCAAAATTTTCATACTAGTGGTATTGAAATCATTTGTTACAATTGTTTAGATTTTGTGTGTTTCTTGTTATTGTATGCATAATTATACAGAAAATTTTTAGAATACGGGATCATGGAATGAGTAGTCAAGGAATATGATGTGTGGAATTGTTAAGAGATGTTGCTAATCACGTGAGATACAAATTTTGAATCAAAATGAACAGTGATGAGGTAATATGAATATGTGAAGGTAATAATGATAATGATTAAGGGATTGTTTGTAACAACGGATGAAGGTGAAACTTGTTTGTACGTATGTTACTTATACTTCAGCCTATTTATTTAAGATATTTGTCACTTAAAAAAAAAGCGTTCAAACTCCTTGTAATGAGAATTTATTAATTCTTGTTCAGAGATTTTTAATTTCCTTATTGCAAATGAAAGAAGATAGTGACCTAATTCATTTAAATAAGATAATCAGAAATCGTTTACCTAAGCATAAAAACACGATATGGTAATGTGTAGAAAATGATATGATCATGAATGGTTAGATAATATTAAGATGTTGATTGTACTGACACCTATATAATTGATGAAATTTATGTTGCAAGGGTATGAGGAGAGTATTTAGAGTTTGAACATAATAGAATCGAGTGGAATTGACATATTATGTCGAGTTTTGATATATCCATCAGATACAAGAGTAAGGAATCATCATTAGTTATTTCATAGATAACTTTTCATACGAACTTTACATTGTGAATAAAGAGTTGATACTTATTGCTAAGTATCTTGTAGTAGGATAAAAGTAACAGACGACGAGGATTGTTGCTTGATGATTGGGGTTTTTAGATTGAAGAAGATTCTGATGAGAGTTGAATATCCTCGAGAGTTGTTTTTAGGGTAGAAATCCTAAAGTGAACAAAATTAAGCTCATCCCTAAGTATGTTTTCCTGTGGCCCTGTTGTTTGCTTTTAAGCACCGATTCGCATAATGGTCCCCATTTCTTTCACCTGCATTACAAGTTTACGGATTACTGTTTGTAGATTAGTGTCTAGTGGTTTGATCTTTTGTTTATGCAGTTCTTGGTCAGGAATGTCCTATTCTTGTTGCAAGTCCCGGACACTTGACAGTACAAGGGACCTATGTTGATTTGTAGGGTGCATCTTTCACATAAAGGACGATTTCAGTATTACCATTGGTCCGGCCAGTATAGTCTGAAGGTTTCTGCATTCCTTTTCTGCTGCATGGTGGTGTCATTGTTACGGTGTGTTATTGTTATAGTTATTCTGATAGTTGTGTTTGGATGATGTTTCCCTAATCCTCAAGCTTTCGTTTCGGTCATTAGCTTCTTGCACAGAATCATGTGTAGCATACTAGTTATCTTAAGAATCAACCTTAAGAACAAGAGTGTGATGTGGGTTGTGCTGTTAGAGAGTGTGATTGGTGTGGAAAATGGCTATGATTTGTAAATGAACTAGTGGAAAAATTGGAACAAACCAACCTCTCCAAGGCTAGGAGAGGGACTTATATATCCTATAGAGGCCGGCCATGGGCTGAGTTGGGCCTCCCATGGGCCTTCGGGCGTCACTAGATTAATAATCTAATCATTGTGGTACTAACTACGAGGCTAGACCTGTTACTAATCTTGAAGGAGTGGTGATCGTGACAGCGCTGTGTGTCGGTCGATGTGCAACAATGACTCTCGCACTCACTCTACAAGGTGAGGTGCTATCTCCTCGCTATATTTTAGAAAATGTAGCAGTTTTGTGATAACCTCCTGCATATCATGTAAGAGTGTATGTCGTGTGAGAACGTGTATGCCATCAAGAGTACTCGAGTGATGCTTGATCTGTGTACTAGAGGTGAAGTAGTGAGCTGTGATGTAAGAAGCTCTGCGACTTTCTACTGATTGAGCGCATGCCTATTGTGAGACTTGTATGACTTTGATCATGTGGTGATATGCTCTTAGAGACTAGTCTTCCTGCGCAGATCATAAACCGCAAGTCGAGACTCCAATCTGCTCTAGCTGCGCAGACTTGAGCTATGGCAATATCTTGTGAGATTTGCGACTTCTGGACCGACATGATCATACCATTCTTGAAAATGCTTTAAGGTTAAATCTTTCTTGAAATTCTTTAACTTTAAAACTTTGACACTTCTAGAAAGATGTTGTGGTATCAGAGTAGTGGAAGTCTTTGGAAACATGTACTTGAGCTTTCATGTGTGTCTTTATGTTGTGTCGTCGGTATATGAGCATGTTGGCTATGGATCTTGTCGAGACAGTGGATATCAGGGGTACCTCCACCTACCATTTTAAATAGCCTGCATTTGCATATAACAAGTTAGCATAAAGAGCAGGAGGGCGAATTTTGGCTTTTCATTAGCCCAGGATTGGTTGGATTGAACCTTTCGGATTCCCGTGAGGTCGACCTTGTGAATCGCAGATAGAAATTTCAATTAAGAGAACATCTCTTGACAGGATTTCACAGCTGTGAGATTGAATCTTTCTAACCGCATAAGTATTGAGATTATCGGACTTCCAGGATATTCTTCATTTTCGGAAGTCTCAAGATAGACAGCAAGATAAGAGTGACCAGTGAGTTACTATATCTCACCGATTTGATATAGAAGAATTGATTTGAAATCAATCGGTGTATCATTACAAAATTGTTTTTGTGACCAAACCGTAGAGGTGTTTATCATTCAAAATTAATTTAACAACCGTTGATCCATTTCCTAGAACATGTTTGTTCTTATAGAATCGCTCCCATGTTCTTTTCCAGTTGTCTCAAGTTTTGATTCCATAAAGAAATTTCGCCCAGTTACCTTCCATGAGCTTGTTTTGATGTTTCGGCGCTAAAGCAGGATTTCCTTCTTTCAATTGTGAATGGTATTCACTCCTGTGTTCTGGAGAAATCACAAAGGATAATGCGATGGCTCTTAAAATGTGTTCTTGTAATTCACATTGTGTGAGTTAGCAGTAGGAATTTGAACAAGCTCCCTAATGAGATTTATGGATGATCTCTTGGCTCTAAGACTCAAATAGTGCACTTTGATATTTATGTAGAGTGATCTGAAGGCTGGTAGATGAACCATGTGAGTTGCCTCCTTTTCAATATACACACTAAATCGGAGTGAGAGAGTCAATAGAATGAGTTGTATCTCCGTGAGATTAGAAACAATCTCGTCTTTCTGACTTTGAGTAGCTGGAGGTGCGTTTGTGTATGAGCGTCACTGGGTCCATGACATTTTTCAATGACTGATCATCACCTGAGTGTTTCTGGACAGCATATATGTAGAATTGACTCGGGTTTTTTTCTGTCTAAGAGTATGGGAGGGTCTCTTTATTTTCACCCTTTATCCTTACATTTGCTTTTTCATTTCTTCAACCTCTTCAATGCATTACCGGACTCAAACTAACACCTTGTTGGGTTTGTTCCTAGTGTTAGCTCCATCTCAGTCGGCTTTTATTCCCTATTCTCTCCTTTTCTCTTTTTAATCATTACTAAGGTACTTCTACAACTAACTAGTGGATAGCCCTAGGTAGATCCCTCCGGTTCTGGCTGGATCTTGATCTGAAAAACTAAGCCAAAATGCCTTATTACCTTCATAGATATAAGAAACATAGGACTCCAATGGTACTCCTGACGCATCCATCGCCCCCCCCACCGACATTCGTCACGCCGTGGCCTTTTTTCTTCAGTGCAACATCTGCTGACATTGTACAAGTACAACTTAGGATAACATATAGTAAATTCACACATGAAACCCCCCAAATGATATAAGCATTCACATATCCAAATACTACATATCACATACTAAATATACACATTTAAACAATGCCACAAACATTCATTCATTAATTCAAATATATATGTGTCTTTTGGTATGTTACCAAATCAAGATCAATACTTCATTCGTCACTAGAATTAAACATCTACACCATCACATCATCAACATTGACGGGGGAGGTCTTCATCATCGAATCTGTTAAATCATAAGGGTCGGTCTGTTTTGGGTATTTCATCACGATTCCTTCAAGAAAGAGTCATCTTGAAATCTTGCAATTCAGTCCATGTGTTTTGATATAAATAGTCAAAGTGATCATTGACACTTAGAAGAGTTTTTGCATAGAATCACTGTTGAAGTAGCATACCGCGCTGTTATACATGTGCATGTGGCTAATAGTTGCACGACGTTCATCAATTGCATGAGAGTATAGGAGTGCAGGTGAGTCAATTTTATGCGCGGTGATAACTGTTCTGTCAATGTACATCGTAGAGTACTCGCGCACACGGTTGATGTTTACATATTGAAATCCGATATAGTTGCTCGTCAAAGGGTATAATCACCTTGTTGGTTTTGATATCAATGATTAACCGTTCGGGGGACAAATGAGATATGCTAGCAGATATGGAAACATGTTATTGCTCCCCCTCAACTTTTGAGGGTATTTTAGATGTGATTGCCGGATAGTTACTATTATTAAAATTTTAAATTTACTAGAAATTCTTGAAAAATATGTAATGGAGCACATCTTATTTTTCCATCAAAATAGTCTACACTTATAATGAACCTATTTCACAAGATAAATGTATTTACCGAGGATTGACCTTTTTAAGATGAGGAACAACATATGATATAATCAATATGGTCCTTTGGTTAGTAGCCTCCGCTTTTAGGTCACCCAGTAGGTCTTCACCGACAAATCTCTCAAAACTTACCTATTATCGCTCCTTGTCTTTAGCCTTTTGTCAATCGCTTGGATATAGCTCTTCTGCGTTTGCCTTTGTCACGTGGCTCCGCAAAAAGTCTTGTGGAAAAACTCCATGCTAATTCCCTGAGGCGATACATTTAGAGCAGCCCGAACATTCATCCTAGAGTCGCCATCGCTGGAACTTGTGTAGTTAGTCACATGCGCACAATCTGTTCTCTTTCTTTGTCTCGGTAGATGAATCCTCTTGGATCGGAGTTATGTGTATAGCGTCTTGTCTTCTTAGATTGGATTTGTACGTGTTAGAGCTTTGTGAGGTTGAGTTATCTTCTGATAGCTTTAAACACCCAATTAAAGATCTTCCATTGCCTCTGGATGGACAACGCTTCTTGTAAAACATTCTTAAGGAGGACATAAATGCAATTCGTTTCTTCAACGTTGAGATTTTTCACTTTTCCTTACACGAGAAGATACTGCATCCTTGAAGCAAAGCATATCTTCAAGTTTGGATCCTTAGTTTGTGGAAGTCGCCCTTCTTTTGAACTTGTCAAGAAACGTCATCATCCCTTCGTACAGTATTCCAATGTTCCAAGATGCTTATAGTCTTGCAATTCGACTTTCCACTTAGGACAGCAATAATCCGTCTTTTTGAATAGACGTCCGAGCTGATTTCCCATTGAAGGTCTTGCAAAATGCAAGAGAATCTGTCTTCTGCTTTTGCCCCAATGTAAGATTCCCCAGAGGGCGAATTTGTCGTATTTGACTATCATTTGACTCCACATTGAGTTGGGCACTAAGTCTTCTATCTATTTGATATGCCCGTAATCTGCAGCCCGTATAGTAGTCTTTTGTAACTGAAAGTAGAGTACTTGCGGCATTGACACACCATAACGTAAGTACCTCAAGGGATATTGATGAAGTGATGAAATATGGCTATAACATGACGACCGTGAGGAATTTGGAAAACCTAACGGTAGTGGTTATGTCGCAGATCATGTGGATATTGCTGGACTTCAGGGTTGATCCAGTCTAATTTTTCGGTTGTGGCTTTGTAGACTTTCCTGACTAAAATATTCAAGTTCAGTCAAACTCCTGCATGGTGCTGTTGTAACTCCCCCGAATTGGGTCGAGCAGGAATAAGGGGTCCAGGGGCGTGTTACTTTATGGGCATCAACAACACAAGAGATATATAGAACGAACCCGCAAAAAAGTAGTTTTGAAAACGATAATTGGATTTAACAAGTCATTGTTACATAAGCCCTTAGCTTACTTGTTACTTAATCAAATACAACAAGATTTTCTGCCCATATCGATAACCAAATGACAATGCGACAAAATCTTTATGCAAGACATCAAAATCCATAAACCACCATGTATCCATCGCACATTGTGCTTTATTGATCCATGAAAAACATGCTTTAAAACGACATCCAATGTATGTTGGTGAATTCTCATAGGTTTGATAAATCATATATTGCTAGGACGACCAAGATGTTATCCCCAAGTGTATGATAATGCAACAGATGCCAGATATCATATAAATGTAATTACGATTGCTCTAAGCTCATGGACACTGAAGCTTGACGTGTATGTAATACCAATTTCAATGGCCCATCTACATTGCCCGTGTGGTTGATGTTCTAACCCCGCCACATACCTTATATTAGACATGGTATACGTTCTCGTTTGTCCAGTGATAGCTAATCACTACCCGAACGGGGTTGTCAAACCCAATAGATCTAGATAACATTCGCGCTCACAATCCTAGCAATTGACAGTTCATGATAATGGGCTCGGATAATGGGTTATCGCTACTTAGGCAACACGTAATCATAACATGAAACTTATCACTTGTGTCCAACTTGTATAGATTGCATGTTTTTCACCCATAAAAACTTTGTAAAATAAAAGCATGTAAAATGTGGGGTCTATGAACTCTCCTTGAGTGAGTAATGCCTAAGTGTATCACAAATTAAAGCGCCACGCTAATTGATCAAGATGCAACACTGATTAAATTAGGTTCAGTTACAGTACCGAAGTATTTAGTTAACAACATTGAGATATATCTAATAGTTGTTACATACGTACTATCGTTCGGGCTAATCATTTAATTAAAGAGGTCATGGACATGACGATTTCGAGGGGTTAGGGACACTTTATATCGTAAATCCAAACAAACTCGTCGAGACGAACCGCCATCCGAAGAGGCCTCATTATGAAAAACTCCCTAGTAAAATATTTGTACATTTGAATAACACAACTTTAATATTCTAATAATAGTCTCAATCACCAAATAATGGTTTGGAAAAATTGTGTTTAAGATAAGTTATTAAAACTGTTTATAATTTACAGTTAGTAAAACTGGCGTAACTTTCGCGGTTTTAAGCCCGATTCTCGCGTATTCTTATGTCATCTTTTCGTTATTAAGACGGGTTTTCGATATTTGGACATTTTTATAAATTTTTATCCCCGATGAACAGTACTTTTATGTTCATGACAGACATGATTTTTATAAATTCATAGATTTGTCGTCGTACAAACCTGTACAATGTGTATTTTATTCGTTATAGCTCGTTTTAAATTATTCTTTCGAGGACGTTCTCGTATTTGACAGTTCTATAGTAATTATGAGCTTATGCTCTCTAGAGTTAATTTTCAGCTCAATACTAGTAACGTTAAGAAAGTGATTACTCTTGGCTGTGTGATGTCAAGATATGAAGTCGTTATGTCAGTAACTATGTGTTAGTAAAATATATTATTGAGTACTCTACATATGATCGCTTTATCTCTAGTTAAGTATTAGTTGTGTTTTAAACTTGCGAATAAGTTCATCGACTCGCGCTATTCGCTCTCACTTTGAGTGTTTGCTCTAAGTTAAAAGAGAAAGTCTTCTTATCAGAGTAGTGAGTATCTACCTAGAAAGAGAACTACTCTGGTGAGTTATCGATAGTAGTAGTCAGACTAACCTGTGCTGTCTTAATTTTTATAAAAATTAGTCTTGTGATTCTAGATCTATGTAGACTTGTAGACGATAGCAGTTTAGTCATGTTGTAGAGAACGTATAAGAGCGACGATGTTAGTAAGTGTGTAGTTATGTAGTTACATTAAGACTCTCTCGTTATGAACATACGTTCTCTGCATCACACTGTGTGTTATCAGGATCGGTCTGTGTGTAATGTGGTATGTTCTTACTAATATGAGGATCTATGGGATGTTTGAGATATTCGATAGTCGCTGGGACCAGAATAGTTGGTGCCTGTGAGTTAGTTGATCCATTTTATCATCTTTTTCTTCTATAACTTTTATTTACTGTTGTATTTTTACCATTGTGTCTCATATATCATATATTTTATAAATGTCATGTAGTGATGCATTGGTGCGCTCTGTTTAGTATCCTGATCGTAATAAACAGTTGAGACACATGCGAATATATCGAGTGCACGAGACGCTAGTACCTTATCGGAGAGAAATCTATGTATCTCGTGAGGATGTAGTTAGATCAGTCGTATAACATCTTGTACGTTAAGGATCAAGTCTCTCTCTGTAATAGAGAGACTATGAGTTCTGTCGCGTAAAGTAATCATGTTTGTTTAGCAGCATAGATCCAGCAGTGCGTGTACAAAGTTTGTCGCATATTCTTTCCATGAGTTTATTTTTAGTGTCTTGCATTACGAGAGCTCTTGAAGACTAGAGCAGTTCTCCTATGAATCCAATATTAACATGTATTAGTATTTCTTTAAGTTGAGAAAAGACAGAGTATGTAAGTTATGATTAAGATCCCTTCATTAATCCATAATGCATGTTTTTGCACCAAGAACGATATGATATACATTTTCTCATCCTTTTTTAAACAGGATGTAAGTATTAACACAAATACAACCTATTTAAGTTGTGTAAAATGATCATTTACAGTAGATTACTTTCATTTTCATGAATAAAACTAAATGGGATTTAAGCTTAAATAGAAATATCATATGCATTAATAATGAAAGTATATAGCAAAACATAAAGAGTTTAAATGGACCTTAAGAAGAATGATTTATGATGAGTATAGTACTAAACCCTTGTTTATGCCACGAAAAAACCAAGCTTGAATCTTAATAAACACTAAGCTTTCCCCCCATTCACTAAACCCTAGCTTCCTTTTTCTTGTTATTACTTGAATCTTTGGTTAGCCAATGCTGTGCTGCAAATGCCTTAGTACTATCTTGGATATGTGTATATAAATTGTATGGATATTGTAGAAAAATTTGTATGGGTTTGGTTGGGTGGTGATGTTATGCACGTAGCTATAGGGACAAGACGACGGAGTTTTGTATGAATTTTTATTAAGTGTGAAGTGTTGAGAGGAGTTACTTGCTAGCTATGTGTATGTATATAAGATGTATAATTGGTCAAGGGAACATAAGGCAAGTCCTAGGGATGGCCAAGTCTTAGTCATGGTCAAGGCATGGTAGGGATGGTGTATGTCCTCAAATAGTTGAGAACATCCCATGAAAACATGGAAATGTGTTCTCAACTTGCATTTTCTTGGTCTTTTCTCTATAAATCCGGTTATAGTAGCTTATGTATGATAATATTGAGTAAATTTTGGGTATTGGGTATAAACGTGGGTATTTGTTGAAGCGTAGAAAAGTTTTTGTGGTTTCCGGGATGTGGCTGCTCTGTAAGTGCTTAGAATTTATGGCGAAAACGTATACATATACGTATCCGACTTAAAAAAATTGAACAAAGTTATATAATTATCTCAAGTAATTATATTATACGCTTGTTAATGTAAGTCAATTTAAATGTTTGATGCTCGTTTACTTTGATACGCTTATTTTTGGCGTAGACGCGATTTAAGTCCTTAACGCTGTTTACAGTTTCAAGGCAAACATGGACAATAACTAAATGTGTACATTGCTGATATTTTGTGTGACTGTCGTGTTCAATGACTTGAAGAAAACCCAGGGTGTTATATTATATGTGCCTTTCATCAGTCAAATGTTGGACCATGCTATAGCAATTCAGGTGTTAGAGTTTGAACATTTAGCCGATTCATCACAAAAGCGGAGAAGTCAAATGTAGAGTCGGTTAGTTCATCGAAGGACTCTCGAGGGTCTTGTCTTTGTGCCAGATTGCTTAGCCAAGGTTAGTTGACGAGATTTTATGACGCAGGTAGGAACAGACTTATTCCATGCATGAGATCAGGAGAAAGGTAGTCGTTGTAGGTTGTTAGGATGAACCAGTCAGGTGGAAGATGTCTGGACCTCTTTTTCTGCTTTGTTCATCATGGTCAACCTGTTTCAACCCTCCTGGTGTTGCATTGTGCTTCAAAGACATTTGTAGTTTGCATAGCTTCCTCTACCGGAGCAGATTGGCTAGCAGATTTCTTGTGAAAGGGGGGGTTCTCTTTTGATCCTGTGAGTGGTATCTTTCCTGCTGTCGTGGTTGTCGTTTCACTTGGAGCACTGGTAGAAGAGGGTTCTTTTCCTGACCTTCTTCTTTTGGACCCCCGGTCTATTCCAGCGAAGGGTTCTTGATCATCATCTTGCATCGGTTTCTAGGTCTTTTATTTGTGGACGATATCGCATATGTATCTAACAAAGATTTTGTCGGCTTCATACGCTTCAACATAATGGCCTTGTAGAGCTGCACTTTGAAATGTCATATGACCTGTGAGAGATTTTGTTTAGCTTCCATTTGTCAAGTAAGATCTTTTTCAGCTTTGCTTTTCTGAAAGATTTGGTAGCTTACAGAACAACCTTCTATGTTAATATCACATATATTATAACTAATTATACATTAATAATGACTCTTATCATTCATTGAGGACAATATTATCAATATAACCATATTCTACATGCTAATATAAAAATGAGAGCCATCCATGAGACAATTCTGTTGGCTTCCTTGATGATCGCACCAGAACCTCAGACTCGAGTTGATGGTTACTAACTTTCTCGATTATTTGGAGTGTTTATGATGACGCTTCGCTTGTGTTGACTGTTCCTTGATAATGTTCCTTCTTTCCTTCAGTTGATTGATTCGCAGAGGGAATTTTGTTGATTTGACTAGTAAGTATTATGACTTCTTGTCTCGAATTTGTCATAGCTTCAATTGGACTGCAACGTCCAGATGCTTCCTGCATTTTATTTGGCTAGATGTTGTATCTTACGATTTGCATGGAATAGTGGAGAGCGCGTCTTCAGTTTATTGATTTGGTGTGATCTGTGTTTCGAATGAAGTTGTCTTTCTAAGCGTTATCAGTATGTAATCAAAGCAAACAACTTAAGCAAGTTAGGAAGATTTTGTATGCGAGAGCTTTGTTAGTCAGTAGCGGTGGTGGTGTCAGCGAATTGGTTGGTTGTTGAGTCTTGAATGACGATTGAGGATTCGAGTTGTTGGAGGGCGATTGGTTTGTGCAGTAGTGAAGGATGGCTCCATGATGGCTGTTTACGGGTTATCAATTAGAGAGGTGGCTTCAGCATGTTGTCCCAAAAATATCATAAAACCGTATCTGGTTGGTTCAGCATGTGGAGACGAAGCCAGGTTGATAAAGTAAGTGCTTGTTGTTGACCATCAGGATTTACCGGAGTTAGGGTCGAGTGGTAGTATGTCTTCAATTCCTTGGGTTGCTAAACCTAGGGTAATATAACTCTTGTCTGTTGACATCTTGCTGTCTTGCCATGTAAGATCGGTATTGGTGATTCATCGACTGCATTATTTCCTTGATTCGCCTCTTGCATATTGTAGCAGTCTTCATACCGACACTTTGCTCCTTTGCAACTGTTCTTCCTCTTTGCAACTTTAATTTGTCATGTATCTTCGCCCATCTGATGATGATGAAATTTCAGCGAGAGGGTGTGTGAATTGTAGGATCGAAAGAATCATCTTCATCAGTTTCCTCTTCATGTATTATGTCATCATCATGAGTTGTGAGCTTTGGATGGATAAAATCATCACCATCATCTTCTGATTCAGTCTGTTCTTCATCATCATCATCTTGAGCTTTCTCATCATCGTCATGTTCATCATCATCTTCATCATCCTGTGTAGTCTCATTAACGTCATTTTTATCTGCATCTTCATCATCTTGAGCTTTCTCATCATCTTGATCATCGTCACTTGATTTCCAAGAGATATCATCCTCTGAGTCATAATCAGGTGCATCGGGAACCCCTGGTGTAACACCAGTTCCTTCATCTGCTCCAGAACCACTGGCATGAGAGCTATGAGTTTCTTGACGGCTTCTTTTTGTGATTATTTTGAGTTGCTCAGCCTCTGTCAAATCCGCCTCAGAGATAGTCTCCAATTCGGTAGTCTTCTGCTTTCCTTTTCCAGACTTCTTTTCTTTCTTTTCTTTGGGGACTGTGGGAGGCTTCATCTTAATAGTAGTATCTGTATCAGCTTTCTGTTTCTTTTTTCTCCTTTAGTCTTTGGTGGTAATGTCTTTAGCTGGAGAAGCAAATAGCATGATATTCGTTTGTATGTTCGAGATGTGGTCGGTGTTGTTCCTAGTTTGGTTAACTCTCTTTGGTAGAGATTAGCCCTCGGTACAGAACTGAGTGGTCTCATTCCTGGGAGTGTCTTCATTCCTTGAGATGACATTGATTGTAGTGAACATTGGGTCATCTCTGGCATAGTGCCAATTGACCTTGTTTCTTCGAGGAATTGAAGGATCTTTATCCATGACAAAGTTGACGACTAACTTGGTGAAACGAGGATAGTACATCGCATTGCCCTTCTTCGTATTTTTGTTCTCAATCTGGAAAATGAAGTCCTCCCACAGAAGATATGCATAATCAACATTCTTCTTATTGTACATACCCCACAAGATTTGAGCTTGAGAAAGACGAAGACTGTCATAGGATGGTTTACCACTGAGACATTTGTTGATGATAGCAGCAAATGATCTCCAGGGTTGATGCAGTTTATTGACATTAACGTCAGTGATCTTCCTTATATCTCCAGAATGACCAAGACTAGCTAGAAAGATGAGGATCTCCTTCTCAAGAGGTGGTTCTACAAACTTCTTATTACCGACTTTAGGGCAAATTTGAAGAATGTCTCTGAATTGATCAAGACCGAGAATGTGCTTTTTGTTATTCATTTTGAATCTGACAGATCGGTTATGAACATAAGCAGAGGCCCAGAATTCTTGCATATAGATCTCTGGAGCATCAGCAGTGACTTGGAATGCCTTGTAGAAAGGAGTGAGCTTTAACACATCGTAGACCACTTGAAGGGTTGCTTCCTTTGATGTGACATCCGAACTTAAGCGAAGATTACATTTACCAATCTTAAGTCGGTCAGCAGGAGCCACCAATGCATCATCCAAAGCAATCTGATCCGCTATTGAGATTTCCATGAGTCTGTTTAAGAAAGAGTGAGTGCAGTTTATAAGAAGACACAATCATTCATTCATGAGAACCTTTATGACTTTTAGCACTTTTGAAGATCAATCTACTTAGATAGACTAATAGCGTTTGAGACAAAGGCACCTATCCTAACAACTAAGTTGAATGTAGTTAACCTTGGTTTTGTCAAGCTTTTACTGTCTATTTTAAACTAAGAGATTTGTTGAATTTAATCTTAGTTAGAAAAAATATGATCTTAAGTGTGTTATGTCAAAAAATTGGTTAAGTGTTGATAACTTCACTCGTTCGGTCCTCAAAGAAACACCTTGATTGGTTTTCACTTAATGACACTCGTTCGGTCCATTTAAACAAGCCCTCGTTCGGTCCATATACTCATACAGTGGTTCGGTCCCTACTATGAGATGCTAGTTCGGTCCTCACTAATTGTCTCTCGTTCGGTTCTCACTTTCTTTCTCTCGTTCGGTCCTTACAAGGATTCACTCGTTCGGTCCTTACTATGAGTTGCTCGTTCGGTCCTTACTTTGAGTTGCTCGTTCGGTCCTTACTTTGAGTTGCTCGTTCGGTCCTTACTAACAGTCGCTCGTTCGGTCCTCACTTTCTGTCTCTCGTTCGGTCCTTACTAACAGTCGCTCGTTCGGTCCTCACTTTCTGTCTCTCGTTCGGTCCATATTGTAAATCACTTGATCGGTCCGTATTATAAGTCACTCGTTCGGCCCTCACATTTAGACACTCGTTCGATTCATACGATTTTTGATTGTTCGGTTTCTTAAGTTTGTGTTAGATCGACTTTAACAACTAACTATATTCTAGTATATCCATTAAACCACGATATAACAATTTCACACACAAACATTTAATATTTATGCCTTTATCTATTCAAA
>BQNB010060294.1:13831-36984 GCA_026074375.1 Tanacetum coccineum
TAGAAATATTTTTATTACATTCGTTTTTATTTTTCGTATCTCGTACTATTTTTACTTTTTACGAAAAACGACTACAAATCGTACCTTTTTAAATATCGGACTTTGAAAATACCCGTATTTACAAATTTTAGGGCAAGTAATAAACTCACCCCACTTATAACCCCTCCCATTGGGGCGGATTCACCAAGGGGGAGGTGTCCCCTTGGCATTGATTCATGCCATGACTCTTTACACTTGGCAATTCCCATATATGCATATATAAAGCTCTCTTTGACCAATTTACACACACACAACTCACTTTTATAAATAAAAATATGCATTTGCTCTCTTCTTTGCCCCATCTTGACGCCACACACACACCACAAACACCCAATTTATAAAATTTTAAAGATCAAACAATGTGCACACTAGTGAATATGACTACCTAGTGTGTTTCTTATACTTTTAAAGTGATTTAAAGAAGTATTCAAGAAGGTTTACATATATTTTGGGGCTGAAGTTAAATAATTTTTATCAAGTTTTTGGGTAATGAAAATGGTGATCTAAAATAATTTGGGTGAAGATCCAAGTTGGAGTAGAAGGGTTATATTGTTTTTTTATCAATTGATCATTCTTATCATTTATTTGGGGTAAAACTCTACTTGTTTTTATTATTATTGTATTTTTGATTTCCTTATTGTATATGTAAATGTATGATATATGATGATCAAGAGGTGAAATTGTCCATGCATGCATAGATCTAGGTTAAAAATGGCTTAATCAACTATTGAAATTAGTTAGAAATCACTAAAGATTATGGGCTGATATTAACAGTATGTTCTAGAATTTTGAGTAACCTTGAGAGTTGATTTGAAAACTATAGGTTGTAGACAAATGTCTTGTGATCATCTAGCAAATTGGATCCCCATTGGAATGTAAAAATTGAGCAAGTTATGACCAATTTACTAAAATATGTTGAATCTGACTTTGCTGGACAGATGGTATAAAAAGTCATGCTTACGTACTGAGTTGGTTAAAAAGTTAAAACTATGAGACCTAGATAAAATCATGTAGGTTCTGGACCAATTATATGGTCAACCAATTCCTTATGGTTTAAAAATGGCATCAAAAATGGTAAAAGTGGATTTTCAGCCGAAAATGCTAATTTGATCTTTGTGTAGTAATTTGATCCTAAGTATATGTATACTTAAAATAAGTATAAAAATAATTTTGGATCTGTAATGTACACTCAAATATGAAACTAAGGATACAAATATATCAATTATACCATTTACGGATTATAAATTATGACTATTTATGTAAACATAAAAGTATATAAAAAAATTTACGACTAACCGAACACTATATTTGATAAGACGTTTTTACAACTAAAACCCGAGGTGGTAGGACCCACTTCTTGGGAGTTTTTTAAAAGTTAACATACAGATAATAAACATGTCTCGACCTCGAGAACCCAAAAATTTATAATAAGACTCATTTACAAGCTTAAATAGGCCATAAGGCCTAATTGGGCCACTAGGCCCAATGTATTAAAATAGACATGTTGGACTTGGCTTTAAGCCCAACCCACTTGGGCTTAATTAATGGGCTAAGATCTGGTCTTGGGTTAATGATATCAACCTAAACTCTTAATGGGCTTACTTATGGGCCTATTGGGCTTTTTGGGATATATACCAATTTGGACAATACTAGTAAAATGGCTAATAAAAACAAGTTAAAAACCTAGAAAACTTTAAGTGTGAAATAATTATATTTCAAGAGCATGATCATCATATAAACTACATGTATACATATACTTATTTAATTTATGAGTTTTCATTAAATTTTATCGACTAGAAACCTAAGACCCGTTACAATTTGTATAGGTCTCGGTTGATCGACGCGCTTACGCCCGAAGTTCTTATTCATCGATATTCTCGTCCGACATCACTAAGTGAGTTCATAGCCTCGCATTTTTACACTTTAATTGTTTTATAAACCCGCGAGGGAGATAACATGCTTGTTTTTAAAATAGAACACAAGGGAGATTGTATGCTAGTTGCCTGGATTATTATTATAAGTTAGCTTAACTCGCTAGATAAAAGACCTGCGGAAATCATGAATTGTTAATTGCCGGGAAATGGCATACGCTTATACATGGAATAGTACTATTTGGAGGCTGCCACCTCTAATCCGTGACGACTGGCTATCGTCAAGTGTCGAGAATATGACACAACGGATGCGTTGTATAGAGAATAATATGCACTCATAGCGAGGGTGTATAGTAGGCATACCTTGTTGGGAACCCCAACATATTGATATGGTAACGTTCAATGTCATGAGGCTTATAAATAATCCCCCGATATAACTTTGTTTGGCCACATCGTTATATCCTGATGAATATTGAGAAATGATACTTGTGTTCGGAAATTTTATCGTTTATATATATATATATATAAACTTTATGGATTCACTCAACATTATTGTTGACGTTTTAGCATGTTTTATCTCAGGTCCTTGAAGGTAATTCGGCGATGGAGATTTTGGTTGTCGCTTATGGAAAAACCAAATGTTTTGAAGGCCCATTAAATAAATGTCATTCGAGGAATATTTCAAAAATGTTGTATGAATTATGAAATGATTTGGGACCTATGATGTAAACTTTTATTCGAATGAATGTATTTTAAAACGTCTCTTTTTGAGTCGTTTTCTATGCTTGAGTTATTGTATTAATACGTAGCACCCCAAAGGACCCTTCCGCTGAGTTATATGAAAATTGGGGTGTTACATCAGCCACCACATTTGCCTTACTAGGATGGTAGCGAATCTCATAGTCATAATCACTAAACAACTCTATCCAGCGACACTGTCGCATATTCAACTCTTTCTGACTAAAGATATGCTGGAGACTCTTATGATCCATATAGATGACACTCTTTGTCCCATTCAGGTAATGTCTCTAAATCTTAAAGGCAAACACAACTGCTCCCAATTCCAAATCATGGGTCATATGATTCTTTTAATGAATTTTCAACTGCCTAGATGCATATGCTATCACTTTACCTCTCTACATCAACCGCAGCCTAGTCCTAACCTGGACGCATCATAATATACCACAAAGTCTTTTAGTCTATCAAGACACGGAATACCAGTCTCAATCATTTGCGACAATGGACCTAGGATTTGGTCAAATTTTAGAGGACATTTCAGAAGCGCTTATGGGTAATCTGTTGGATATGGAGTATTGTATACCATTGCAAACCGATGGGCTTCAGCCGAAAGGTACATTCAGACGTTTTGAAGTTATGTTACGCGATTGCGTGATTAGATTTTTGGTATGGTTGGGAAAAAAGACACTTACCGCTGATAAATTTTCACTACAACAATAGTTTTGCCTGCTAGTATTAATAGCTTGCCCCATTCGAGCATTTATGGCCGGAAGTCTTATCGATTCACCTGTTTTTTAGGCCAAGGTCATAACGCTCAAGCTCACCAGTCTAAAACTTATTCATGAGACAACCAAGAAGATTGTCCAAATCAAGTAAAGAATCCAAGCTGCTCGTGATCGCCAAAAGAGTTACGCCGATGTGAGGTGTAGAATACTAGTAATCTTATGATCAAACCAAGAACAAGAGTGAGATGTGGGTTGTGATGTTAGAGAGAGATTGGATGGAAAATGGATGAATTATATAAATGAAATAATGGAAAAATGGAACAACCAACCTCTAAAGACTAGGAGAAGGGGAGCTATATACTCTCCTATCAAGTGGCCGGCCATGGGTAGGATGGGTCTCCTAGGGCCTTGGGCTCGGGACTAGATTAACTAATCTACTATTATACTAACTACGAGCTAAAGACCTGTTACAACTGAAGTGACCCGACACTTTTCGTGTTTCTAACAATCTCCCCCTAAGGGAGGGACACTCCAATTTAAAAAAAAACTTTTAAAATAGCATTACGATGCTTTATCTTAGTTCTTTAGCTCGTACTCTTGACTTTCTTTGTGAATATGCTGTAGTGATCATTGACTATCTTGGATTGAGCTTGTTTCCTTGAACTTGTATTTGGACATTGTGATCTTGAAGGTATCTGGAGTCATCAAGCCAAGCACAAATCTCTTTTTGCCATCTTGTAACTTTGCCATCTTGTGAAACTTTGAAACTTCTGGACCGACATGGTCATACATTTCTTAATTTGTTGATTGGAAAAGCTTTAATGTTGATCTTTATTGAAAATTCTTTAACTTTAACATTTCGTCACTTCGAGAAAGATTGTGCTGGTATCAGAGTAGCGGTAGTCTTGATAACATGTACTTGAGCTTTCATGATGTCTTTTATGTTGTGGTCGGGTATATGGGCATGTGGCTATGGATATTGTGAGCCTTGCTGGAATCAGGGACCTCCACCACATTTTAAAATGGCCTGCATTAAACAGATTAGCAATTAAAGCAGTGGGGAACGAATATTGGCTTTGTCATTCGCCCTGGTTTGGTTGGAGTAACTTCAGAATCAGTGAGGATCGACCTATGATCATATAGATTCAATTTAAGAAGAATCTTCTTGACAGGATTTCCAGCTGTAGTATTGAATCTTTCTAACACATAAGTATTAGATTCATCGTACTCAGCATGTTCTCATTATCGGAACGTCTCAAAGCAGACAGCACGATAAGAGTGAACCAGTGAGTTACTATCTCATCGATTGATATAGAAAATTGATTTGAAAATCCAAATCGTGTATCACTTAAAAAAATTGTTTTTTGTGACACACCGAGAGTGTTTTCAATTTCAAAATTTCAAAAACAACGTTGATCCATTTCATGGAAACAATGTTTGATTCTTATCAGAATGCACCATCGTTTCTTTCAGTTGTCACAAGTTTGATTCATAAAGAATGCACAAGTTACCTTCATGAGCTTCGATGTTTGATGTTGACTCAAGCAGGATTTCCATCTTCATTGTGAATGAATTCACTCTGATGTTCTGGCAAAATCACAAGGATAATGCAAAGGACTCTTAAAATGTATCTTGTAATTCACATTGTGTGACTTAGCAAGTAGAATTTGACAAATGTCTAATGAGATTTATCGGTTGATCTCTTTTAGCTTAGGACTCAATAAGTGCACTTTGATTTTAGTGATCGGAGGCTGGAGCTGACTGCCACCTTTTCAATATCAACTAACTCGAAGTGAGAGGTTATAGAAATGAGTTATCTCGTGAGTTTTGAAACAAAGTACTTTCTGACTTTGCGTAGGCTGGAAGGGTTTGTGCAATAGCGTCACAGGGTCCATGAACTGTCTTCAAATGTAGACAAACACTTAGAGGCGTGTTTCTGGACCAGCATATGTGTTGACCGTTTCTCTGCCTCAAGTGTACGGAGGGCTTCTTTATTTTCACCCTTATCCTTACATTTCTTTTTATTCTTCAACCCCTTCAAATGCATACCGAGACTTATAACTAACACCCTTGTTGGGTTTGTTCTTAGTGGTAGCTCCATTCTCACATAGGCATTATCCCTATTCTCACTTTTTCTCCTTTTTAATAATACCTAAGGACTTCTTCCACTAACTAGTGGGGTTATCCCTGGGTTTAGAATCCCTCCGGGTTCTGGGCTGGATCATGGGTCTTGACATACCTAAGCCCTCCTAACCGCCTTATAATTCATAAATTTAAGAAACTTATGGTCGGTCTTTTGGGTTATTCCATACGATCCTTCCAAAAACATTTGAAAATTTCAATCAAGTGTTTGTTATAATTTCAAAGATTTACACTTTTGAAGTTTTTCATCATCACTAAAGCTCCCCTTAAAATGTGCATTGTAAATCGTAGTACATGCTAGGTATGGAGTGATGAGTCCATTTTATTTGCATCACTTCATGTCAGTATTCATTAAGTCCTAGGTTAATAACATTTTTATACCCTACTCCAAAATTGTTAATCCTTGATATTTTGGATATCAATTGATTAACCATTCGGGGACCAAATGAGACATGCGAGCAGATTGGAACATATTATTGCTCCCCCTCAACTTTTGAGGGATTATAAGATAATGCCGAGTACGATTTTTTGAAAGTTTTGAATTTACTAAGAAATTCTTGAAAAATTTGTACTCGAGCACATCTTATTTTTCACCAAAAAATCTACACTAGTAATGAACATATTCACAAGATAAATGTATTTACGAGGATTGACCTTTTTAAGATGAGAACAACATATGATAAATCATATGGTCCTTTGTAGTAGCCGTAGGTCACCCCCGTATGGTCTACCACCTACAAATCTCTCCAAACTCCTCATTATCCTCCTTGTCTTTAGCCTTTTGTCAATCGCCTGGATCATAGCTCTTGCATTTGCTTTGTCACGTTGGCTCCAAAAAGTCTGTGGCAGATACTCCATTCTAATTCCCTTGAGGCGATCATTTAGAGCAGTCCGAACATCATCGAGAGTACCATCGCTGAACTTGTGTAGTTCGTCAATGCGCATCAATCTGTTCTTCTTGTCTTTGTTCTCGTAGATGAATCCTCTTGGATCGGAGTATGGTGTATAAGCGTCTTGTCTTCTCAGATTGGATCTGTACGTGTCAGGCTTTGTGAGGTTGAGTTTCTTTTGATAGCTTTCAACACCCAATTGAAGATCTTCCACACGCCTTTGGATGACAACGCTTCTTGTGAACATTCTTAAGGAGACATTAAATGCAATATGTTCTTCAACGTTGAGATTTGTCACTTTTCCTTGCACGAGAAGAAGCAGCATATCTTCAATGTCTTGGATCCTTAGTCTGTGGAAGTCGCCTTCTTTGAACTTGTAAAGAACGTCGTCATCCCTTCGTACAGTAATCCAGTCAAGATGCTTGTAGTTTTGCCATTCGACTATTTCCACCTTAGTGACAGCAATAATCCGTCTTTTTGAGTAGACGTCACGAGCTGATTCCCTTGAGGTCGCAAATGCATAGAAACTGTTCTTCGCTTGTTTGCCCCAATGTGTGATTCCCCAGAGGGACGAATTTGTGTATTTTGACTATCATTTGACTCCACATTGAGTTGGGCACTAAGTCTTCTATCCATTTGATATGCCCGTAATCTGCAGCCGTAGTCTTCGTAACTGAAGTAGAGTACTTGCGGCTTGACTCACCACCACGTAGGTACTCAAGGTCGTTATTGATGAAGTGATGAAATGGTATAACATGACGACCTTGAGAATTTGGAACTAACGGTAGTGGCCTAGTTAACTTGATCGCAGATCATGTGGTATTGGCGTCCTTCAGGGTTGATACAGTCCATTTGTGACGCGGTTGTGGCTTTGTCGAATTCTTACAAAAATATTCAAGTTCAGGCAATCTCTTGCATGTGCTTTCATCATGCTCAAAATGTTGGACCTGCTAGCAATTCAGGTGTTAGTGTTTGAACATTTAGCCGGTTCATCACAAAAGCGGAGAAGTCAAATGTAGTGTCGGTTAGTTCATTCGTTGATATGACTCTCGAGGGTCTTGTCTTTGTGCCAGATTGCTTAGCCAAGGTTGGACAGATTCATGAACGGCAGGAACAGACTTATTCCATGCATGATCAGGAGAAGGTAGTCGTGTAGGTTGTTGAAACCAGTCAGGAAGATGTTGGACCTCTTCTTCTGCTTGTTCATCATGGACACCTGTTTCAAACTCCTGGTGTGCAGGTGCTTCAAAGACATCTGTAGTTTGCATAGGTTCCTCTACCGGAGCAGATTGGCTATCAGGGTGGGGAATTGCTTGTGGAGACTTAGATTTGTTGTGGTAGTCTTTCCTGCGGTCGTGTTGACGTTTCACTTGGAGCACTGGTTAGAAGCGGGTTCATTTCTTGAACTTCTTCTTTTGGACCCGGTCGTTGTTCCAACGGTAGGGTCTGGTTCCTCATCTTCACCGTCTCTAGGTCTTTTTATTGTGACCGTATCGCCATATGTATCTAACAAGATTTTGTCGGCTTCATACGCATCAACTAATGCCTTGTAGAGCTGCTTTGAATTTGTCTGACTTTTGTTGATAGAGTTGTTAGCTTCAATCTTGTCAATTAGTCTTTTTCAGCTCTAGTTTCTGAAAGATTAGCAGCTACAGCATGAGACGTGTTGGCTTCCTTTGATGATCATACCAGGAACCTCTGACTCGAGTTGATCGATTATACAACTTCTGTTTTTTGGAGTAATTTTGGAGACTTCCTTTTTAAACTTGTTCCTTGATATTTTCTTCCATTCCTTCATCGATTGAATCAAGAGGAATTGTTGATTTGCAGTATTAGGATCTTCTCGAATTCTTTCATACTTCAATGGACTGCAACGTCATTGCCTCCTGATTTTCTATTTGCTTAGATATTGATTCAACGATGCCTAGGATATGGAGGAGAGCGCATAGCATATTGATTGTTTGTCTGAGTTCCGAGAGAAGTTGTTCTTCTAACGCTTTCGTCTCGTAATCAAAGCCAACAACGAAGAAAGTTAGGAAGATTTTTGTAGCGAGGAGCTTGTAGTAGTAGCCGGTGTCAGAATTGGTGGTTGTTGAATTTGAATGACTAGAGGATTCGGTGTTGGAGGGCGATGGTTTGTGGCAGTGAAGGATGGCTCCACAATGGCAGTTACAGGAGTATCAATTAGAGAGGTGGCTTCAGTATGTGTCCAAAAAATCATCAACACTGGACCTCTTGGGGTGGATTCGCAAGTTGGAGACGAAAGCCAGATGATACAGACGAGAGCTTGTTGTTGACCATAGGATTTACCGGAGTTAGGGTCACATCAGTGTCTTCAATTTTGGGTTTTCGCTTTGGTACCGGGTGGTAATATAAACATATGTCAATACATCATCTCTTCTCAAGATTGGTATTGGTTCTTCGACTGCCTCATTTCTTGATCCTCTTCATAGTTGCTCTTCATCCCGACTTTTTTCCTTCACATTCGTTCCTTCCAATTTCATTGTTAACTGTACTTCTTCATCTGATGATGAAATACGAGAGGGTGTGTGAATTGTAGGATCGAAAGAATCATCTTCATCAGTTTCCTCTTCATGTATTATGTCATCATCATGAGTTGTGAGCTTTGGATGGATAAAATCATCACCATCATCTTCTGATTCAGTCTGTTCTTCATCATCATCATCTTGAGCTTTCTCATCATCGTCATGTTCATCATCATCTTCATCGTCTTGAGCTTTCTCATCATCTTGATCATCGTCACTTGATTTCCAAGAGATATCATCCTCTGAGTCATAATCAGGTGCATCGGGAACCCCTGGTGTAACACCAGTTCCTTCATCTGCACCAGAACCACTGGCATGAGAGTTGTGAGTTTCTTGACGGCTTCTTTTTGTGATTATTTTGAGTTGCTCAGCCTCTGTCAAATCCGCCTCAGAGATAGTCTCCAACTCTGTAGTCTTCTGTAGTCTTCTGTTTTGCTTTTCCAGACTTCTTTTCCTTGGGGGCAGTGGGAGGCTTCTGTTGAGTGATTATGTCTGTATTAGCTTTCTTCTTGCTTCCTTTTGTCTTAGGAGGAATTGTTCCTGAAGCCCTAGCATAATACTCTTTGTATGATTCAGAGTTGCGGATGTCCTCGTTGGTTAATGCCACTGGCAAGATAGCCCCGTACAACTGAGTGGCTTCATTCCTTGAGATGACATTGATTGTAGTGAACATTGGGTCATCTCTGGCATAGTGCCAATTGACCTTGTTTCTTCTAGGAATTGAAGGATCTTTTTCCATGACAAAGTTGACGACTAACTTGGTGAACCGAGGATAGTACATCGCATTGCCCTTCTTCGTATTTTTGTTCTCAATCTTGAAAATGAAGTCCTCCCACAGAAGATATGCATAATCAACGTTCTTCTTATTGTACATACCCCACAAGATTTGAGCTTGAGAAAGACGAAGACTGTCATATGATGGTATACCACTGAGACATTTGTTGATGATAGCAGCAAATGATCTCCAGGGTTGATGCAGTTTATTGACATTAACGTCAGTGATCTTCCTTATATCTCCAGAATGACCAAGACTAGCTAGAAAGATGAGGATCTCCTTCTCAAGAGGTGGTTCTACAAACTTCTTATTACCGACTTTAGGGCAAATTTGAAGAATGTCTCTGAATTGATCAAGACCGATAATGTGCTTCTTGTTATTCATCTTAAATCGGACAGATCGATTGTGAACATAAGCAGAAGCCCAGAATTCCTGCATATAGATCTCTGGAGCATCAGCAGTGACTTGGAATGCCTTGTAGAAAGGAGTGAGCTTTAACACATCGTAGACCACTTGAAGGGTTGCTTCCTTTGATGTGACATCCGAACTTAAGCGAAGATTACATTTTCCAATCTTAAGTCGGTCAGCAGGAGCCACCAATGCATCATCCAAAGCAATCTAATCTGCTATTGAAATTGCCATGAGTCTGTTTAAGAAAGAGTGAGTGCAGTTTATAAGAAAAACACAATCATTCATTCATGAGAACCTTTATGACTTTTAGCACTTTTGAAGATCAATCTACTTAGATAGACAAATAGCGTGTAAGACAAAGGCACCTATCCTAACAATTAAGTCGAATATAGTTAACCTTGGTTTTGTCAAGCTTTTACTGTCTATTTTTAACCTAAGAGATTTGTTGAATTTTAATCTTAGTTAGAAAAAAATTTTGATCTTAAGTGTGTTATGTCAAAAATTGGTCAAGTGTTGACAACTCTACTCGTTCGATCCTTATAAGCAAACACTCGTTCGATCCATAATATCAGTCACTCGTTCGGTCCATAATATCAATCACTCGTTCGATCCTTACTGCATGACACTCGTTCGATCCACACTATACTTCACTCGTTCGGTCCTGTCAACAAGTCGCTCGTTCGGTCCTTTCAATGAGACGCTCGTTCGATCCTCACAAGATTCACTCGTTCGATCCTTTCTAAGAGACACTCGTTCGACCCTCACAAGATTCACTCGTTCGGTCCTGTCTAAGAAACACTCATTCGAACCTTTCTAACAAACACTCGTTCGACCCATGTTAGATGATACTCGTTCGATCCTTTCTAACAAACACTCGTTTGATCCATGTTAGATGATACTCGTTATCCATAAATCACTCGTTCGACCCTTACACTTAGATACTCGTTAGATTCACAACACTTTTACTAGATCGATCCATATGGTTTATACTTTGATCGATTTCTTAATTTTGTGCAAGATCTATTTTCACATTTAACACTAATCTAGCATTTTCATTTAGCCATGATATAATAATCTCATACACAATCATATAATATTATTACATTATCTTGCATATTGCTCTAATTTTCGAACACAAATCATTCAAGAACACATTTAAATCACAACTAGTGATAAAGCTAGGTTAACCTATACATTTATTAAACTTAATACAACAAAAACCCTCAATCAATTGAAAGATTTAACCAAGTTCGATTATTAGAACCCTAATTTGAAAATTAGGGCAACTTTAATCAAATACGGTGAAACCATTTAATTCCTTTAGGATTTGAGTTGATTAGATGAAGAAAAACATGATTTCAGTTATACCTTCGAGTTGAAACGGAGTGATTCAGCTAGATTGAAGTGGTTCGAATGGAATGTGTTCGTGTGTGTGTTTGAATGTGTTTTGAATGTGTGTAGAGTTTGTGTATAGTGAATGGGACGGGTGATGATTGGTGAAGTTATAACCTAATTTTAACTTTAGCACATTTGGCCCCTCATCTACACACAACTTATTAATCTTGCCAATTAGGTTTTATAGTGTTTCGATTTGGAAAGTGGTCGTGTGTGTGTTTGAGTGTGTTTGTGTGTGTGAGAACAGTGACACGAATGGGTGGGGGGTGGGAATGGTAGTAACCAATGTTAAATTTTGACACATTTGGCCCCTCATGTTAACACTACTTATTAATTTTGCAAATTATGTTTTATAAGGTATAATATTCAAGTTGAACAAATAGCACACATGGTCCTTAATGTTTTAAACTCTCATACCTATAGACAAAATTTAGCAAACTACACCCTAAAGGCATAAAACAAGTAACACATAAAGACAACTAAGTAACTTAATAACTTTTCTATCAAATATAATACGAATCTTTTGAAAATTCTTTTCCCTATTGACAGCTCATTTTCATCATGTGACAAAAAATTTGACATCTCTCCCCCCTCAAACAATGACCCGTTTTCTATTTAAAGAGCTGTAGTCATTGTTTGAGAAGTCAAATGTATCTTGAAAATTATTTTCAGATGATAAATGATTTTGTATGTGACAAACAACAAACACCCAATTATAAATAAGATTTCTCTTATTTATTCACATAGATGCACTGAAACGTACACTTATGGATATAGGAAGCACGGGTTGTGATGCAAAGTAATCACAAGCCTTTGCATGGTCATAAAGTAGACCATGCCCGAGAATAAATTCCCGTTGTTAGGAACAACTGTCTTTTAGACGACATGTTTACCCCCTAAGGAGAAAATCGATTTATTATCTGAACAATAGCAGCCATGTGGATGTTTTGAAAAAAAACATTTGAACTTTTGCACGAACTTTATTTATGACCACGTGTCTTTATTGAAACTTGTATCATTGTTAAATGACATTTCTAAGACCGTAAATGTTATCGATTTCAGAAGACATGCCATTGTAAAACTTCTTTTTGAATTTTTCTCATTTTTTAATTTTGTATTTTGTTTTTGAAAAGTTTATATAAAAGAAAATATTTTTGGTTTTTCTGATTTTATAAAAATGAAAATAAAAATCTTTTTGTGTTTTTCTGATTTTAAGTATGTACTTATTATACAGGATATTTGAATAGGTACCAACATATCATCACTTCATCTGCCAATTGTTTCAGAGTATCCGGCGTAAAACTCCGCATTCCCAGCTTGTTGATAAGAAATTCAATTCTTTCTCGGCCAAGAGCTTTAGTGAAGATGTCCGCCAATTGATATTCCGTATTGACAAAGTAAAGTTCGATCACACCATTCTCAACATGCTCCTTGATGAAGTGAAACCTGATGTCTATATGCTTGGATCTGGAATGTTGAACGTTGTTGCAGCATAAGGCAATAGCGCTTTTGTTATCACAGTACATTGGAATTTTATTGAATCCAAAGCCATAGTCGGTAAGTTGTGATCTCATCCAAAGGACTTGAGCACAACAACCGAACAAACATATTTTCAGCTTCCGTCTGGATATCACATCGCTTTCTGCCGTTTAGACACCAGCTTACAAGTATTCACCAAAGTTGTATACTGCCCCCAGATGTACTACGGCGTGTATCTTGACAACCAGCATGATCCGCATCTGCAAATGCTGTTAGTGCAAAGGAAGAATCCTTCGGATACCAAAGACCCCGATGTACGGTTCCTTTTAGATACCGAAAGATCCTTTTTACTGCATTTAAGTGCTTTTCGGTAGGCCGAGCCTGATACCGGGCACACATGCATATAGCAAATTATAGGTCAGGTCTACTGGCTGTAGATAAAGGAGGGTGCCAATCATACCACGATAGTGTGATGGATCTACAGCTTTCCCTTCTTTATCCTCATCCAGTTTGGACTTCTCCACCATGGGAGTATCCACTGGGTCACAAGATTCATAGCCATATTTCTTTAGTGATTCAAGAGCATATTTAGATTGGTTTATGAAGATGCCTCTGGGACTTTGAGAAATCTGTAGTCCTAAGAAAAATGAGATTTTACCCATCATCGACATCTTGAATTTTGAACACATTATTTTAGCGAATAGATCACACAGTTCAGGAGTAGAGGCAGCAAAGATAATATCATCGACATAGATTTGTACCAGTAGAAGTTCCTTGCCTTCTCTACGGATGAACAGAGTAGGATCAACTGAGCCTTTTGAGAAGTCATTGGATACCAGGAATGAAGACAACATATCATACCACGCACGTGGAGCTTGTTTCAACCCATAAAGAGCTTTCTTAAGCTTGTATACGTAGTTAGGTTTGTCTGGATCCACAAATCCGTCCGGTTGGCTAACATAAACTTCTTCTCGCAGATTACCATTCAGAAACGCAGTCTTCACATCCATTTGATAGATGACCATGTTCATGTGAGCAGCAAACGCTAGAAAAATTCGTATAGCCTCTAATCTTGCAACCGGAGCGAATGACTCTTCGAAATCGATACCCTCCTCTGGCGATAAACCATGACGACAACCGAGCCTTATTTTTCAGAATACCTCCTAACTCATCAAGCTTAACCTTATAGATCCACTTAAGAGAGATGACAAATGCTTTGTCAGGAGGAGGAACAAGTTCCCAAACCTCCAGACGTTCAAATTCATGAAGTTCCTCTTGCATAGCTTCAATCCAACATGCTTGAGTTAATGCTTCTTTGTAGTTCTTGGGTTCGACTGATGTTAGAAAGGCATCATAGTAGCAGAATAAGGCTTGTTCATGGAGTTGTAGTCGTGTGGAAACTGGTCTGTCGAGAGCACCGATTATATTCTCAAGTGGGTGATCCTTCGTCCATTTGCTATTGTGTTCAGAAACTTGGTGATCGGGAGGCACAATTATATGAATAACGTCTGATGATGAAGATTGATCAGAAGTAACTTCTGGAATTGGAATACCGAAGTACGGATCATTACCCATATGTGCAACTTCAATATCATGATTATCTTCTTCAACATCATGAGAAATAATAGGAGTTTGAGTTTCTTGTGTTGTATGAGAGTTACTTGGTGATGGTGCATCTTGATCAACTGTAGTTGAGGAAGGTGAACCAGTTGATACAGCATGTTCAGGTGCAACTGCTTCGAGAATAGGAGCAATGACTTCTGGTGCTTGTAAATCAACATAAGGTGGGGGATTAAGTGACTCATCAAACATTGGTTGAAACAACAAATCCCAGTCAGATCTCGAAGGTGGTACAAATGGTGTTGAAGAAGGAGGATTTGGCACGAGTCCTGAACTGATCGATACAGGAGTCATTTCATGAAGAGCGGGTCCTGAACTGCTGTGTTCAGAAGCCATCGCGGTCAGCTCATCAAAATCAACGTGAATGGTTTCAATTATTCGTCTGGTACGTCTGTTGTAAATCCGGAATGCTTTCTTTGTGGGTGCATATCCAATGAAAATACCAATATCAGCCTTTGGTTGTAACTTGCCCAAATTCTCACTATCATTCGTTGGGTAGCAAAGTGCACCAAACACATGTAGATACGATAGATCGGGAGGTTTGTCATGTAAAAGCTCATATGGTGTTTTACCGTGACGACGACGTATCATGGAACGATTTTGGGTATAACAGGTTGTGGCAACCGCTTCGGCCCATAGAAATAAAGGAGCTTTTTGTCATAATTTAAACATTAGTGCGTGCTGCTTCGATTAGCGTTCACGATTTAGTCCTTTCAACAACACCGTTTTGCTGTGGAGAGCGTGCAACTGATGTTTCATGAGAGATGCCAACCTTCTCATAATATTCACGCAATGTCTGATTAACAAACTCAGTTCCATTATCTGTTCTGATGCGACGGACGGTTTCCTTAAGTCGTACTTGGATCATCTTCAAAAAGTTGATAATAAAAGCTGGAGCTTCATCTTTTGATCGCAAACATTTTACCCATGTAAAACGAGAGTAGTCGTCGATATTACTTGAGGGATGTACTTCTTCCACGTGACCCCCCAACTCCGCGACACGCATTGGCCCACATAGATCCATATGCAACAGATAGAGTTTTTCTTGATTAGTATCTTCAGATTTGGGTTTGTGTGGTTTCTTTGAACTTTTTCCTTATGCATATGCAGAACATAAGTGATCCTTTTCAAACTTGAGCTTAGGGAGACCTCGTACAAGTCCATGTCTTGCAAGATGATTGATGGCACCAAAGTTAAAGTGAGATTGACGATGATGCATAAACCCAAGACTTGGTTTTAGACGCCTTTGACAATGACAAATGGGAGAGGATGCATCATATTCCCAAGGTGAGCGTGTATAAAGGTTATCCACTCAAGATACTGTCGTAAATTCAAACACCTTCTAGTATTGCGAATGAAGCATGGTGAGTTGACGAAAAGGGCCACTTCGAATTGGAAATCACAGAATGTGTCACAGAAAATGATTATGCCCAGTCCTTCAACGTAATAAACCTTGAACTAGTAACCATTCCATCTGATTTGTCTCCTAAACCCATTATATTGGCAACTTGATCATTTCCAATTTAATGTACCCAAGAATTTACTGATGAAATTGGTGAGCTGAGAGACGATCTACGGTCTTGTGCTTCGAGCACCGGAATCCCAAATACCAGAGGACGATTTGGACAACCTGCATTACATCAGAGTAGTAGTTGGATATTGATTTTTATGGATCCCCAAGATTTACTGGGTTCCTATTTGTTAGCAGATATTGGTTTTATAACCTTAGTTTTGCTAAATCGGAATCAGTATTCTTATTCTTCCTAGGTTTCCTTGAGTATACCAATTAATCCAAGGTTTTGGGTGATTCAGAGTCTAGTAACTAATGGTTTCTAGAAGGCACTTCATTTAGTGTGGTATTCATTAGTTAAATGGCACGCATTTCCTACATTGTGAAGTCCGACGGTAGGTCTCCAAGTAGTATTCCTATCTAAGTCTTTCTGTAAGCAGCAATATGATGTAACCTTTTACTGGCTCCAGCATAGAAGTGTTTGAGCAAATTATGAAAGGCTTAAAAGCTAATTAGTCAACTGGAGATGCATTGGTGAAGTTATCCTAAGAAGAATCAATCTGAAGTTCTTGAGAAGGTTTGTACCAGAATGGACTATGCATTACTATTGGTGTGGGAGGAATAAATCAGTAGATTGAGACATTGAGTTTGGAATCGACCTCATTCATAAAAAACCTGAGCTTATGAATCAGAGGTCAATGGGACATCTAGCTCAACCACAAACTCATACAATGTAGCCTTTATGTCCTCTAGCAGCACTAACAGTGCAACTAGAGCAGTTAATACTTCTCAGGGTGTTAATATTGCTAGCACTCAGGGGGCTGTTGATAGCTCAACAACTGTTGAAAATTTGAGTGATGCTATGATTTATTCCTTCTTTGCTAGCTAACCAAGTATTCCACAGCTAGATAATGAAGAACTACAACAAATCAATCCTGGTGATCTAGAAGAGATAGATTTGAGATGGAACATTGCTATGCTGACTATGAAGGAAAGAAGATTCTTGAAGAATACTGGAAGGAAGTTGGACATGGTCAACAAAGAAAGAATTGGGTTTGACAAGTCCAAGGTGGAGTGTTTCAACTTCCACAAGAGAGGGCACTTTACAAGGGAGTGCAGGGCACCCAGGAATCAAGACAGCAAGAACAGGGAACCTATCAGAAGGATTGTGCCAGTTGAGGAAACAACTTCAAATGCCTTAGTGTCTCAGTGTGATGGATTTTCTATGATTGGAGTGACCAAGCAGAAGAAGGTCCAACCAATTTTGCTCTTATGGCTTATTCTTCAACACGTTCAAGTTCTTCTACAAACTCTGTGGTACCTAATGACTCAAATTGTTGTTCATCTTGTTTAGAATGTGTAAAAGATCTAAAAGAAAAAAAATGAACAATTAGTTAAAGACTTAAGAACAGCTGCGATAAGTGTTGTCTCTTATAAAACTAGTTTGGAATCTGTAGAAGCTAGACTGTTAGTCTTTAAGAAAAATGAGTCTGTGTATGAGGAAGATATAAAACTCTTAAACGTGAAATATATGTAAGAGATTTAGATATTACAGATCTTAAAAGGGAAGTTAGTGTTGTGCTACAGAAAGAAAAGAGACGGTTTAATATACAGTACAAAAATTTGAAAATTCATCTCAAAAGCCTAATAACTTCTAGACAGTCAGGATAATGGTAAGTGTAAAACAGAGATTGGGTATAATGTTGTCCCACACTCCTTATATTAGGAAATTTTTGCACCAAACCAAAACACTGATTTAGGTTTATCCTGGTCTAGATGATTTTGTGGAAGTGAATGAGTCTGTTAGTGATTCTATAGTTGAAAAGCCTACTGCTAAGACTAATGAACCTCATACTGCTAGGAAAGAAAATGGAGCCCTAATTATTGAGGATTGGGTATCTGATAGTGATGAAGAAAATGTGCCTAAGGTTAAAACAGTTGAGATGTTTAATAAACCTAGTTTTGCTAAGATAAACTTTGTTAAGTCTATTGAGCAAGTAAAATCTTCCTAGAAAACCATCCGTTGGATAAAAATAGGCAATACACACTAGGTCTTGAGGGAACTGAGAAACTGGAACCAAAAAAAAAACCCAAAAGGGGATGTCTTAAAAATTAGGGAGAAGTAACTTTTTGGATGTGCAAAAAGCGTGTCATGTGTGTGGTTAGTTAGGTTTTGATCATTTGAATGAATGATTGCAATAACTGGTATAATAAATGGAAGATTTACGAAAACAGTTACTAGTCAATGTTCAAAGGGTGACAAACAGAATTTCTTCTAAATTAAACTAAACCCCAGTACAAAAAGGTAAATGGTTTCCAGAGAACAGTCTTATCTAGGTCTGGCCCAATTTCAGTTAATACTGTTAGACCAGTTAATATTGTTCAACCAAGAACAGCAATGAATAATGCAGGACCCATGAAAAATGTTATTAATAATGAATATTCAACTACTAGAAGGCCTTTTAACAAAATAACAGCAGCTAATAATAGTAATTTCACTAAAAAGGTTAATATTGTTAAGGGAACAAGGGTTAATACTGCTAGGCCAAAAGCAGATCTTAATGTTGTTAAGGGAAACAAGGGAAATGCTGTTAAGGCCTTAGCGTGCTGGGTTTGGAGACCAAAGGACAAAATTTTAGGCCATGTCACCAAAAATAATGGTGCATCAATGTCCTTTAAAAGATTTGACTATATTGATGCACAAGGCAGATCCAAGTCAGTGATAGCTTGGGTCCCCAAAAGAAAAATAATTTCTTACCATTATTATGTGCATGGCAACTTCCACATAGATTGAAGAATAAAGAGTGATGACAGTGGTCATGCTCTAGGCACATGATAGGAGAACTAGATTCACTATTCTTAAGATTTTGAAGAAATTGATGGAGGATTTGTTGCCTTTGGAGGTAATTCCAAAGGAGGGAAAATTACTGGGAAAGGTAAAATAAAAACTGGTAAATTGGATTTTGAAGATGTGTATTTTGTAAAGGAACTAAAGTTTAACCTCTTCAATGTCTCACAAATGTGTAACAAGAAGAATAGTGTTCTTTTTACTGAGATAATGCATGTGTTGTTCTGTAATCCAGACTTTAAAGTTAAACTATTATAAAAAGCTTGTTTTACTTAAAGTTACTAGAAATGATAACATGTACAGTTGTTGACTTAAAGAAATGTTTGTTCACCTAA
The DNA here is from genome assembly GCA_026074375.1 of Tanacetum coccineum. NCBI lineage: Eukaryota > Viridiplantae > Streptophyta > Magnoliopsida > Asterales > Asteraceae > Tanacetum > Tanacetum coccineum. Next base: position 33,156 of record BQNB010060294.1, read on the forward strand.
GGAGGTCTCATTGGTCTCTTTGCAAAAGCCACACCAGATGAATATATTCTTTAGCATAGGAGGCATTGGTCATTGTAAATTTTCAAACAGATAATAAACTGGTAAGGGGAAACCTTGTAAGTAGGTTTACCTTCAAAACTTTTTGAAATAATCAAAAAACATGTGTTGCTTGTCAAAGGGAAAGTCATAAGAACTTTTGTATAGATCAAAACAGTCAGTTCAATCTTGCGCAACCATTAAGAAATTTTGCACATAGATTTATTTGGGCCCAACATTTGTAAAGAGTTTTTAATGAAAAAAAGATGTTACTTGACCTAGTTGTCACAGTGATTTTACTAGGTTTATTTTAGTTGGGTTTTCTTTTAGCCACTAGGTTGAAATGAAAATAGTTGAAAATCTTAAAATTTCATAACAGGCATAGAACATTCTAATTGACCTAGGATAAGAGAAGTGATTTAGATTGTGACAGTGTGACTGAAATTAAAGAAAGGGTCAAGAATCAGTTATGTGAAATGAAGGGTATTAAGAGGATAGATAGCTATGCATTGGGAAGTTTAGTGTTACTAGGATTCTCCACAACAAAATGGGGCTAGCGCTCTAAAATGAAAAATTACGGACACTAACAAAGGCTGCTAGGACATATGCCAGCCTGATTTATTTAAAATTGCAAAAGTCTTTCTAGGCTGAAGCAGTTTTAATATGCTTCGTTATATCTACAAATAGGGGTGTTAGTTATCAAGCCCACAACAAGACCCCTTATGAACTTTTTTCTAGGTAGAAAACCTGCTTTGAGCTTATAGTTGACATTTGGGTGTTGTTTTATTAGTCCTTAATAACATAGATCACCAGGTAAGTTTTGTATGGAAAGGATGTTTGATGGAAAGGCTGATGAAGGGTTGTTTGTAGGATACTCTACCAATAGCAAAGCATTCAGAGTATTCAACAGTAGAACTAAGATAGTAGAAGAGAACCTGCATGTACAATTTAGTAAAACTACATCTAATACTGCAAGAAGTGGACCTAATTGGCTTTTTGATATAAATGCACTAACAAATTCTATGAACTATAAGCCAGTTGTTGTAGGGAATCATTCTAATAGTAATGCAAGTACAAAAGCATGTGCTGATGCAGGTAAAGCTAGAGTGGAGACAGTACCTGGCAAAGATTACATACTACTACCATTATGGACTCAAGATCTACCATTCTCTTCTAGTCCAAAGGATTCTCCTAATGCTGGATTTAAACCATCAGGGGAGGAGGAAATGAAGGATGCTGAAGATCCAGGGAATGAAGGTGGTAACCCAAGTGAAGAGGGTGAAAGAATTAATCAAGAAAAGGATGCAAGTATTAACAACACTAACAATATTAATACTGTTAGTCCAACTATTAATACTGCTAGCATAGAGGATAATGCGGTTGATGAGAATATAGTCTATAGATGTGCTAATGATCCAAATATACATGATTTGGAAGAAATTAGCAGATTTAGTGATGCTGAAGATGATGGTGCAGAGGCTGACATGACTAATTTGGATACACATATCCTTGTCAGTCCTATTCCAACTACCATAATTCATAAGGATCATCTAGTTAAACAAATCATTAGAGACACACATTCATCACCTCAAACTAGAAGGATGACAAAGAGTTTGACTGAACATGCTATGTTTAGTTCAGTGCAGCAGAGGACCAACCATAAAGACTTTTAAAATTGCTTGTTTGCTTGCTTTTTATCACAAGAAGAACCCAAGAAGGTAATCCAAGCATTAAAGGATCTAAGTTGGATAGAAGCTATACAGGATGAGCTTTTACAATTCAAATTATAAAAGGTTTGGACCCAAGTGGATTTACCAAATGGAAAAAGGGCTATTGGCACTAAATAGGTTTACAAGAACAAGAAGGATGAAAGTGGTATTGTGATAAAGAACAAAGAAAGGTTGGTTGCTCAAGGGTACACACAAGAAGAAGGAATAGACTATGATGAGGATTTTTCTCTAGTTTCAAGAATTGAAGCAATTAGGTTATTTTTAGCCTATTCCTCATATAAAGACTTTGTGGTGTACCAGATGGGTGATATTCTGTTAGTTCAAGTATATGTAGATGATATCATTTTTGGCTCTACAAAGAAATCATTATGCACTGAATTTAAGAAGATGACGCATAAGAAGTTTCAAATGAGCTCTATGTGTGAACTCACATTCTTCCTAAGACTACAAGTGAAACAAAAGGAAGATGGGATTTTTATAAGTTAAGACAAGTATGTGACTGAGATTTTGAAGAAATTTGGCTTTAGTGATGTCAAAACAGCAAGCACGCCCATGGAAACCCATAAGCCTTTGCTCAAAGATGCAGATGGTAAAGATGTAGATGAACACTTGTATAGATCCATGATTGGATCATTGATGTATCTAACTTCTTCAAGGCCTGATATTATGTTTGCAGTATGTGCTGGTGCAGGATTCCAAGTCAATCCTAAAGTTTCACATCTTCATGCTGTGAAAAGAATTTTTAGATATCTTAAAGGTCAACCTAAATTATGCCTTTGGTATCCTAAGGATTCACCTTTTGATTTGGTGACATATACTGACAGTGACTATACAGGAGCAAGCTTAGATAGGAAGTCCACAATAGGATGTTGTTAATTCCTAGGGTGTAGATTGATTTCATGGCAATGCAAGAAGCAAACTGTGGTTGCTAATTCCACAACTGAGGCTGAGTATATAGCTGCTTTTAATTGCTGCGGACATGTGCTTTGGATCCAAAATCAATTGTTGGATTATGGGTATAACTTTATGCATATAAAGATCTATATTCATAATGAGAGCATAATATGCATAGTGAAGAACCCGATTTTTCACTCAAAGACAAAGCACATTGAGATTAGGCATCACTTCAGCAGAGATTCCAATGAGAAGAAGCTTATTCAGATGATCAAGATTCACACAGATCAAAATGTTGCATATTTTCTCACAAAAGCATTTGATGTTAGTATATTTCAATATCTGATTGCAAGTATTGGAATGCTTAACCTTTGAAGTATTGATTGAGGGGAGGTTAATTGTGTTAATATGCAGAGGATTATATACAAAGGATTGTTGGAATGGAATGCAAAAGCTACTAAGGATGGAATTGGGGTTAAAACTGGTAACTCAAGAGTTAATGTTGCTGGGCATTACTTAGTACTACTAGGCATTACTTAGTACTGTTGGGCAAAAGTTAGTGTTGCCAGGCTAACTTACTACTGCTAGGTTACCGTTGGAGTTACAATTGCTGAGGGTATTTTTGGTCTATAAAATGGATACTTCGCTTATAGGTTTCCTTTATTACCTATTTAAGCGCATTCGATCACATCATAACCGTTCTAAATCATTCTACTACTCTAAATTCACAAACCCTAACTCAATTTCATTATCGATTCTAAAAAATTTAACATCCATGGCGGGCTTAACTTTTGCTGACTCACATAATATGGTTTCTTACATGGAAAAATCCACATAGAATACTGATTTTGTTGAGATAGTAGACTTCCTGAATGCTAACCCTATTATGTATGCCTTGACAGTTAGTCCCACTATTTATGTTTCTTGTATTGAACAGTTTTGGTCTACTGCTAAGATCAAAATAGTCAATAATGAAACACAAATTCATGCTAAGGTTGAGGGCAAGACAATAGTAATATCAAAATCATCTATGAGGAGAGATCTTTAATTTGATGATGCAGATGGTATTGCTTGTTAAATAAACACTAAAATTTTTGAAAACCTTCAATTGATGGGATATGAAAAGCTTTTTGAGAAACTTACTTTTTATAAACCTTACTTTTCCCCTC
>BQNB010060295.1:0-36984 GCA_026074375.1 Tanacetum coccineum
ACTCTTAGCCACCAATATGTATGTATCATCTATTATGTCCAAATTGGCAACATCCTAAGAACTTGGCCACTTTTATATGTCATACACTTAGCTGCATCAAATTCAGCCAAAGAACTTATAGTTGTATTCTTGGTTTTAATAGTTTTCTAAATGCAGTATGGCTGATTAGCTAGGGACAAAAGCACTTTGGGCTTTTTACATAGTACTCCCACAACAAAGTGCGGACCTGACCACCCTTCCTGGAAATCTACAGGTGAATATATGTTCGGATATCGTTATGCAAGTGGTTAATGAAAGATGGGCAGTAGCAATTTATTTGGATATATGACGACTTAACCCACGACAAGCGGAAAATCCATCAATGGAACCCGCTTCTTTGAAGACCATCAGTTAGGATTGAGATGTAACTTTATCTTTAATTTGTATTCAAAATTTATAAAAGTTATATGTTGAACACTTCACATTGGCTTCTTTTTTAGTATGAATCACACTGAATATTGTTAAACCACACTTTCGTTGTTTACATTATTATTGTATACAAGAGTTTAATTATTGTTTTTGATTTGATTAACGCTTATATTCTATTGTAGCTATTTTGTAGTATCGCTACGAGTTATTATCTGGCTTATGTTTTTTGTTTCTTATCTCTTAAAGGTTTGTTTCTAGAGTGGCAATGACTTTGAAGGGCATAGGCGTTCAACCTTTCGTTAACTCAAAACACAAGCACTCAACATCTACATACAACCCGTGTGCATCGCACTTTATTTCCCATTTTCTTTTTTGGTCTGAGAACATCGGATGTTTCACGTACGTTGGGATTGACATGTTACATATCTTTCGGTATGTCATGCATAATGAAACACGTTTTCTATGGTAATATTTTTGCAACTTTTAAGTGATTTTAGAAATGTGGTTCTTTACATAATTACTTGAAACAAGATGGAAGCGAAAACGACTGAAATTTAAACAACAATTTCTGATAATAATGTTAAACACGTATGTCCCTAATTCTAGAAAATGATACACTAACAATTGGGAAAACGTTATGAAAAGATGAATAGCATGATTGAAGCATTATTGGGGTGACAAGTTTGGTTTTAAAATAAACCAAATGTACTAATGAAAACATTGCTTACAAAGTAGTCCACTGTTATCAAACAAAGGCATCAACATTTTATAAAATCACTATGCAAGCGAGATAAAACGTTAACGTCAAACTCAAATACCCCACTACAATTGTATGGGAAATAACCCATCCAACAAAGGAATCAACATTCGACAAAATCACGATGCAAGCGATCATTATACGCACACCATGCAAAAAAAATTGACACAAGCCGTGTGCAACGCACGAGTCTGCATGACTCATAGTTATTTTAGATAAGAGCATTTCGTTCCAAGTATTATATATGTGCTTTATTTTCCTTGTAGTTGATTGGCAAAAGCAGCTTGTTAAAAAAAATGACAAAAGCATAATGACGTAACCGAACTTTTTTTTAGGCACACGCCGTGCAGCTAGACGCGGATACTCGGCTTTTAATTACAATGTTTATTTTTTTTTTATTAGTACAATCTTAAAATAATACTAACGGAAAAGACAATCACACACAGATTGACATTATTCATAACCAACCTAACATATCTTCCAAGCAAAAGACTTAACAATCCCATTTCCTGACCCAAACAATCTTATTACGAACGTTACACGAAAAACGTATCACTATTGCTTATCCTTAATTATCGGTCGCTAGGGATTTTCCGTGCGTGCACGGGTATTAGCCTAGTACTACATTATAAAGCATTTTCTACCCTTTCTTGAAAAGAGTAGGAATTAAAAGTTAAAAGTATTTAAGGAAACTTTGTCAAGTAATTATAAAACGTATGCCATTAATGGTGATATTTCAAATCGTTTAATGGTTTAATGGTTAATGGTGATTCATAATTTGAATTGTAATTGTTAATGGTGATTGATAATTTGAATTGTAATTGTTAATTTCATTGATGGCTAATTGTATAGCCTCATGCCTATATAAATAACTCATTTCATAATCATAACCATATCATTCAAGAAACAGAAGAAGCAATGACACTCGAGAATAAAAAAAATGTTAATGTTGAAGTAGAAGCAGAAGTAAAAACAATGATAACTTCTCTACATCCTATTGTTAATTTCTTGAAGGTTGAAAATAGGAATCTTTACATACATCTAATTTAGGAAAGGGAAAATTGCATAAAAGTGTACAAAACTTATACTCAATTTTAATTTAATGTACTCAACTTTTTTTTCTTAATTTAATGTACCCAACTTTTTTTTGTTGCAAATGAAGACAATTAAGAGGTTACCAGGTCACCATCAAGTTACTTTTTCTCCAACATGATTTTTCGGCAACCTAGCATTCAGACGACCCACCACCACCACCTCCAAATGGATCACTACCGGCACTACCCAAAGCAATTTTGACCGATTTCGTTCGTTTTCGACCGATTTCCTCCGTTCTCGACTGATTTTGACCATTTTTGACAAATTTCGACTGATTTCGACCGTTTTTGAATGTTTTAGACCGTTTTCGACCGATTTCGACCGTTTTAGTCTGATTTTGACCAATTTCGACCGATTTCCATTGTTTTCGATCGTTTTCGATGGATTTCAACTGATTTCGACCGATTTTGACCATTTTCAAACGATTTCAACCGATTTCGATCGATTTTGACGATTTCGACCGTTTTCGACATTTTTCGACCGATTTCGACCGTTTCGTCCGATTTCGACCGATTACCACCGAGTTCGACCGTTTTTGACCGATTTCCACCGTTTTTGTTCGTTTTGTACGTTTTTCTACGCTAAAATACGTTTTTGAACGTTTTCAAAAGTTTTATCCGTTTTTATACGTTTTAGTACTTTTTATAAAAAGGTAAAAAGCGTATGAAGACGTATAAAATCGTACAAAATGTACAAAAACGAAAGCAACGTAGGAAAACAAAGAAAAACGGAGAAGGACGTAAACGAACAAATCGTACAAAAATGGACGAAAACGTAGACGAAAACGTTCAAAACGTTCAAACAAGCTTGACAACGTAGGAAAACGAATGAAAACTGTCAAAAACGCACGAAAACGGATGAAATCGGTCGAAAAGGTTCGAAAACGGTTGAAACGATGGAAAACGGACATAAAAGTTCGAAAACGGTCAAAATCGGTCGAAATCGGTTGAAATCGGTTGTAAATGGTCGCAAACGGTCAAAATCGGTTGAAATCCGTCGAAAAAGATGGAAATCGGTCGAAATCGTTCGAAATCGGATGAAATCGGTCAAAATCAGTCGAAAACGGACTAAAACGGTCGAAACTTGATCACGAAACGGTCCAGAATGATCGAAAACTATTGGAAAATCGGTGAAATTTTCGGATCGCAAACGGTCTACCAAATTTGACGGATAATTACGGTCGAAACGGAGGACCTATCGGCCCTCGAAAAACGAAGGAAATCGGTCGAAAACAGACGAAATCGGTTGAAAACGGTCGAAATCGGTCGAAAACGGTCGAAAACGGTCGAAAGCGGTCGAAATCGGTCGAAAATGATGGTGGTTGTGGCTTGCCGAAGGCGGTAGTGGTGGAGGTCGTCAGCTGGAAAATCATGTTGGAGAAGAAGGTAACTTGATGGTGACCTGTTAACCTTCTAATTGTCTTCATTTGCAACAAAAAAAATTGGGTACATTAAATTGAGAAGAAAAAAAAGTTTAGTACATTAAATTAAAATTGAGTATAAGTTTAGTACACTTTTATGCAATTTGCCCAAATGTTGAAATTTAATTCTGCAAGTGTCACGCATAGAATCAAACTAATTTATGAAATTCAATGTGCTGGAGTAACACATACACACGCCATTTAAGTGTGTAGGCATAATATGGACAAGGAAATAAGGAAGGTATACTCAACATCTTTATCTACACTACATATTTTTAGAAAAGATGAGAAAAATTCAAAGCCTTAATACTGTAATAAGCATAAGAAAATGTAAAAATTGACTTAGTAATTTAGGAAATAGTATAAACTAATTTAGGACATACTATGGGCTGTGAAAGACTATACACGATTTCGGAAATAGTATACACAAAATATATATGATTTTAAATCTATATGGCGACTACATATCTTTGTTTAATACAATTTAGGAATGTCATTTTTCATAAATAGCCAACTTTGTATATAACTCAAGCTAAGATATGGCAACATTGGCCCATTACAAAGATATGACAACATTGGCCCATTACAAAACTTTAGGGTTTTACGAGCATCGTTCAACAACCTTATAAATCCATGATCCATCTATGCATACTCTTCGACTATAAGCATGAATCTCAAGTAATGTTTATTTTCTATCTTTTTCTTTCTTATTTTTTTCCCCGCAAAGTGTTATTTTCTATCTTTTTCTTTCTTAGGCTAAACGTAGTGGTGACCGTAGAGGACACCGCCACGTCAGCGCCAACTCAGCTTTCTCTCTCCTACACCACACAGTGACCAAACACCCGTAGTGGTGACCGCACAGGCGACCGAACAAAAAAAATAATTAAACATTACATTAATAATTAAACATTACAAACTAAAATACGGAAATAACAATACACGGAAGAAAAGACGGAAAAAAAATTACGGAAGATAAAAAATTACAGTAAATTAGTTTGCATTTGTCCGATGCCAAATGTGTTCCACTAGATCGGCTTTAAGATTAAGATGAGTTTCTTCGTCTTGTATTTCTCTGATAACTCGTAGCCTATCTTGTGCCGATCTTACGGGATCATCTTCACGATGTTGTTCCTCCGGATAAAAGTCGGGAGAGATTGCCTTTCCTTTTTCTTTGTGAATCATATTATGTAATATGATGCAAGTGTACATCAAATGCGTAATCCTTTTAAGACTCCTAGACCGTGCAGGAGTTCTTACGATAGCCCATTTTTTCTTTAGCACGTCAAACGCTCGTTCCACATCTTTTCTTGCTGCTTCATGCGCTTGCTTATATATTATTTGTTTCACATCATTTGACCCTGGCTGCGAAATAGACTTCATAAGCACAACCCATTCTGGATATATCACGTCAGTAAGATAATATCCCCATTTATAAGTCACGTCGTTAGCCACGAATGGAACCTCTGGTGCTTTTCCTACTTTAAGATCATTTAAAACAGGGGATTGACGTAAAACGTTAACGTCATTGTTCGAACCTGCAACACCAAAGAAGGCGTGCCAAATCCATAAATCTTGTGAGGCAACCGCTTCTAACAAAATGAATGGCTCTGACCCGGAATCACCCCTACTGAATTGAGCACGATATGCTTGTGGACATTGAGCCCACGGCCATTTTGTACAGTCTATGCTGCCTATCATACCAGGAAACCCATGTTTGTTCTCGTGAAAAGCGTAGAGTTTTTCGACGTCAGTTTGCGTAGGCCTTCGCAAATACTCCTCGCCATATAACTCTATAACCCCGTTACAGAAATGCATCAAACAATCACGAGAAGTTTTTTCACCGATTTGTAAATATTCGTCTAGAGAATCTGGAACAGCAGCGTATGCTAGTTGGCGAATCGCGGAGGTACACTTCACTAAAGCAGAGATGCCAGCTTTTCCAACAGCATCACACCCTTCTTGAAAATAAGGGCAGTTAGCAGACAAATCTCGAACAATGCGGGTGAACAGCGATCGGTTCATTCGGAATCGTTTACGAAATAAATAGGCGTTGTAAAATGGTTTTTTAGCAAAGTAAGCTAGCACTAGACGGTCATGAGCACCGTAACGATCTCTAGGCATATAGCTTCGTTGGTATTTTTGGATTGTAGGAGTAGATGCTTGAATAACCAAAGCAGCGTCTATTAAAAAACCGGAGAGTAAACTATTCACTTCCGTTTCATCATCCGTATCATCGAAAAATAAACACTCGGAATTAATTTGAGACATATTGTTTGTAGTGTGTGTTTTTGATAAAAAGTGTATATGTGTGTGAAAATAGGAAAGAAGATGTTGGGTTTTATAGAAAATAAAGGGATAATTTTTTTTATAGGAAACGGCTTCATTTACTCGGTCTTCTACACGACCCAAACAATTGCAAAGGTTGGGGGGGACTAGTCTAGTTCGGTCGAGGTAATGGGACGACCGACCTTAGTTGCTTTCACATGGGACGACCGACCGAATGTCGACCTTACCATTACATTCAGTCTTATTTTTTCTTCCAGCAAGTTTGCACCGGCCTTAAAGAGCACAAACACGGCCAAAAGGTATGCAGTCATTATTTCATTCATTATATTAGTGTGTGTACGATGTCAATTTTATTTTGAATGTCTAATGTTCTAGATTGATTATAATGTGTTTCATAATCATGTATTTTGGAAGTTATTATATGGCTTTTGGCTCAGTTTCTTCCCATGCTCCAGGTTTCATGTCGTTGAATGTCGATTAAAATTGTATGGTTATGCAAGTGTCACTTATAACTGATGACGTGTTAAGGTTTACTATCTTCTTGAAGGGTAAAGGTTCAGAATGAGGTATTTTTTAAACAACTGATGCTTCTTTACAATTTTATTTTCAAAGTTTGTTAGTCCGAACTTAATGTTTCCTGTAGGTGAACCACGTGGAAATGAAACATCCGTTTAGAATAAATGGAAGTGAATACGATTTTACGTCCCGTCTGCCACACAAAGCAAAAAGACCAATCTGAAACTTGCTTCTGGTTTGGGTGGACATCTCGACAAATTCAGTAATTCACATCCGTAGGAATTTATTTTTATAAAGGCTTCTTTTTATTTATCGGATTGGCAAATATTGAAGTAAATTTTAAAAAAAAAAATCATTAATATAAATTGACAGGGTAAGCTCGTCTTGAGGTCTTGTAATTTAAAATCTTATTTATGTTTTGCTTCTTCATCGGTTTTACTTGAATATAATAGAACGATTGTTGTTGTTGAATTTGAATTACTCACGGCTTGTGTTTTATAATAATATTCTTTTAACCTTCACGCCAAGCACACAAATTACAAAATTGAAAAAGAAATTTTAAAAGGTAATTTTTTGTTAATTAATTTTAAAGGGTGCTAAAATGTGAATTACTATTTATTTAATAGTAATTTTGGATAATTCATAATAAGCATACAATTGTTGTATATTGGTTTATCTTTGTGTTCACAATCATTATAGTATCAGCGTCTTTTTGTTTTACGTTATCTTTGTTTGGTCGTAGTTGTTGCGCAAATTGAGCGGACGTGTAAAAGTGCCTTTATTTAATTGCAATATCTTAACAATCGCAAAATAAATTGCTTAAATGTTTTGCCACTATCTACTACATATAATGGGTGTATCCTCATTTCTTAAAAAGGAAAAATTAAAAATGTATAAATGAAAGTTATTGCTTATTGCTTAAACGGTTGAAAATTTAGAATGTATAAAAAGAAGTTATTTCTTACACGGAAAGTATTCAATCATTGTAATATCATAAAGTATTCAATCATTAATGTACACGACTGAAAACTATTGTACTACACTGTTGAAAACTATTGTAGGTGTCCTATATGAAAATAATTATGCATTAAAAAATTAATTAAATTGGATTAAACTAATTTACTTTACATTACATTCAGTGACGATCGTCAATAATTACTGAATTTTAAACATATTTAACACAATGAGGTCTATATATACATAATCAAAGTTAGATGTATTAGTATGTGTATCCCAAAGTGGTATCTTTTTCCTACATCTAAAATGAAGGTTTTTGGTGTCTTTATTCTTATGGTCATGGTGAGTTTGTTTTGGACAAAGAACAATCACGACTTTTGGTGCTGGCCCTCACGATACAATCACGTACAACTACCAGGTATTAGTGAAACCAGTCAAAGAGTTTGATGAATGAGGAGTCTACACCTCAAATGTCGTGTACTAAGAAGTTTTACGTGACGAGTAACGTGCGTTGTTAGATTTTATCTCATAATGATGTAATGTTTTACTAAATGTTTTTATATGTTGTTTGATACATGTTAAGAATTTATTGCTTGTTACGAGTGTTTGCAATTTTATTTTGATTTTTTCCCATTCTATTTTAAACGTTACACGAACACTTACTACAATATCGCATATTGTTAATTATCTGCCGCTCAGAATTTCCGACGCTAAACGCGGGTACTCGCCTAGTTAATTATAATAAAGATTTTACACAAAGTGTTTCACAGTTGTGTAAGCATTTATCTACTATATGTAACTTTTCTACATGTAATAAAAAATGAGCGGTTACCCGTGGTTCGAGTCACGGTTAACCATTTTAGACGTTTAATCGAGCTTAACTTATGAACAATAACATGTTATAGAAACTAAAATGTCATTTTAGTAAAATTAAATTACATTGAATAAATTAAAGTCATATTAAAATGATTCGGTCACAATTATTGCGTTCAAATAAGCATATATAACAAATTAACAAAATATACTTGTTCGACATTTATAAGTTACGACCACATTAAACAATTTTCACACATAGATGTTTTGCGAATGTTTACATTAGGAACAAAAAAAAACGTTATACAATAAAAGTAGTTCAATAATATAATCAATGTTAGCCTGGAAGATAAGATTGTTAGCATACAAGATAAGATTAGTGGAAGATAAGATTGTCAATGATTAGCCTGGAAGATAAGATTGCCAACTCCAACTAAATCTCTTCACTTAAATAATATTTTTAACACCCCTCATACTATCAAGAATTTAATATTTGTTCCTTAATTTGTTCATGACAATAATTGCACTATCGAATTCGATGCATTTGGTTTTCCGTTAAGGATTTCCTTACGCGTCGGGTGCTTCTTCGATGTGACAGCACTGGGGATCTTTACCCAGTCACAGCTTCATCTCCTATCCCTCATGCTTTCCTTGTTAGTCAACAAACGTGGCATCAACGCCTTGGAAACCCAGGGGGTGAAGTGTTGCGTCGTCTCGTTTCTTCTAATTTTATTTTGTATAATAAAGAGAAGTCTCCCGTTCTGTGTCATGCTTGTCAGCTTGGCAAACACGTGAGGCTTTCGTTTGTTAGCTCCAGTACTGTGATTAGTTCTTGTTTTGATATTATTCACTCGGATGTGTGGACTTCGCCCATTCTGAGTCTTTCAGATTTCAAATATTATGTCTTGTTTTTAGATCATTATTCTCAGTTTGTTTGGGTTTATCATTTGGTTAATAAATCCGATGTTATGTCCAAATTCATGTTATTTCGTAATTATGTTCGCACTCAATTTAAGTGTGAAATCAAGTCATTCCAATGTGATCATGGTGGTGAATTCGCCAACCGTCGCCTACACACCCTTTTTGCCCAAAATGGAATTCAGATCCGCTTTTCGTGTCCCTAAACCTCTCAACAGAATGGGAAGTCTGAACGAATGGTTCGTACAATTAATAACCTCATTCGCACCCTCCTTTTTCAAGCAAACCTCCCACCAACTTTTTGGGTCGAAACTCTTAATATGGCCACACACTTACTAAATATCTTTCCTTCAACTGCTATTGCTAATGACATTCCCTATACTCATTTATATGGCAAAGATCCCAACTATACTCTTTTACGCATTTTTTGATGTTTATGTTACCCTCACCTTTATCCATCTCACAAACTTGAACCACGTGCAACACCCTCCATTATTTTAGGATATGCCTCTTCTCATAGAGGGTATCGTTGTCTTGACCTACACACCAACAAAATAATTATTTCACGTCATGTCACTTTTGATGAAACCGTTTTTCCCTATGGCTCCACCATACCCAAATCCACGTCCACTTATACCTTTTTAGACGATCCTTTTTATCTACACCCTATTGTTCCAAATCCTACCCTTACCACACCAACTATTGGACACACTGATCCATTACCACACCAACAACATCCAATCGAACCCGCAGCCCAACAGTCCCCTTTCGCCGCCCAACCAACACTTGCTTCCCCATCTTCAACCCAAACCCATTCGCCAGCCCAATAGCTATCCCCTATGGCCCAACAAACACCAATCCAGCTTCAATTTTAACCTACGGCTGTTTCGCACCAAACCACAACAGTTTCGGACCAACATACACCCGATATAGTCTAAAATCCCCCGGTAAACCCAAACCCTGACTCGGTTCACCCCATGGTTACGCATTTTCGTGTCGGGACTAACCGTCCCACTGAGCGTCTTAATTTACATGTGTCTTCGGTCTCTTCTTTACCAAAATCTTATCGTGATGCGTTGAATGATCCAAACTGGTAAAATACTATGCATGATGAATATATTGTGCTTATTAAAAATAAAACTTGGATTTTAGTACCTAGACCACCGGATACCAATATTGTGCGTTGTATGTGGCTTTTTCGCCACAAGTATCTGGCGGATGGCATGCTTAGTCGCAACAAAGCACGTCTTGTAGCGAATGATAGCACACAGTTAGAGGGGGTTGATGTGGATGAGACCTTTAGTCCGGTTGTTAAACCGGATACTATTCGGACTGTTCTTAGTCTAGCTGCTTCTCGACATTGGTCGATTCATCAACTCGATGTCAAGAATGCTTTCTTACATGGTGACCTTTCTGAGACTGTTTATATGTATCAGCCTTCTGGATTTTAAGATTCTACGTGTTTGTTACAGCAGTATCTTTATGGGCTGAAATAGGCCCCCGAGCTTGGTTTCAGCAGTTTGCAACTTATATTACTCGGGTTGGTTTTTCTCATAGTCGTTGTGACTCCTCTTTATTTATCTACAAACAGGAGACCGATATTGCTTACTTGTTATTGTATGTTGATGATATTGTTCTCACAGCTTTTTTTACAGCAGGTTATTAGATCGTTACATCAGGAGTTTGCTATGATAGATCTGGGTCCGCTCAATTATTTTCTGGGTATATCGGTTACACGTGATTTTTCAGGGTTGTTTTCATCTCAGAATAAATATGCTATTGAGATTCTTGACAGGGCACATGTGGATAATTGTAATCCCAGTCGGACTGCTATTGATACTGAGTCTAAACTGGGAGCTGATGGTGATTCGGTTTTTGATCCGATTCTATATCGGAGTCTTGCGGGTTCTCTACGGTATCTTACGTTTACACGCCCTGATATTTCTTATGCGGTATAACATATTTGTCTTTATATGCATGATCCTTGGGAGCTTCATTTCTCTGCTCTTAAAAGGATCTTGAGGTATGTTCAAGGCACTATGGATTATGGCTTGCAGTTATTTTCATCATCTACTACAGATTTGGTTGCATATTCTGATGCGGATTGGGCTGGTTGCCCCACTAAACGGAGATCGACTTCAGGTTATTGTATTTTTCTTGGAAATAACTTACTCTCTTGGTCCTCTAAGCATCAGCCGACGCTTTCTCGTTCCAGTGCAAAGGCTGAGTATCGTGGTGTTGCTAATGTTGTTGCGGAGACTTGTTGGTTGCGCAATTTACTGGGTGAGTTGCATACTCCTTTATCTTCCGCTACGCTTGTCTACTGTTGTAACCCTTGCCCTTTTTGTGTTCTGAATATTTCTTTTATAGTCCTTTGACTATTTGACTTTTGTCAGTTTATTCAGATTTTGTACCGTGTTGACGGTGATGATTTTTATGAGAATTGTGATGAATTGTGGTTTACTGTGATTAATAATCCCTTTTTGAAAGTATTATTGTGTTATTTGTATTCTGGGTGGTTTGACTCGTGAATTTGTGAAAAATGCCAAAAAAACGAGTCTGACACGTCCGTTAATGTCCAAATGAGTTTTGAAAGGGTTTAAAGTGAAAATATGTCGTGTGAATACTCTAGGTTAATGTAAAAGTATTTTTAAGGTGAATAAAAATGCTAATTAACTTTGGGGTAAATTTTACGGTTGATTTTTACAAGCTTTTAAGTGATCCCGACACGAAAAGAAAGACCCGACACCTCCTAGGATGCCATATCCTGTCAAGGTAGTCAAAAAGGGACATGGAGGCTTAATTTTAGCTAATGTGTCTTAAGGTGTACAATTATATTCCTTCCATTAGCTCTCATTATCAAGAAAATAAAACACACACATAAGTGTGTCTGCTTGTGTTCGTCCGCCCTCACCAACAATAATCCACTATAAATTTTCCAACTTTAATCGAGAACGTGATATTCCAGGTTGATACGAGTGTTTGGGTATTCATTTAAACAATGTTTGGGTTGTCCGATTCATGTCGAAGTATACATTTTTGAATATTTTCTTGTAAGTTTTCAAATTTAAAATCCGTTGTTCTTTTGGGTTTGTTTTGATGCATAGATGTTAGTTGTACAAGTTGATCGTTGTGAAAATTGAGTTTTGGAAGCGAAATGAATAAAAAAGGTGTGCTTGGTTCGTTGGATTAAAAAAGGAAAAAATATGGTTTTTGTAGTTTTGATGTTGTGTTCGTGATGGTTGAATAATATATGATGCTAGAATGCTTATTTTTGATAGTAGCTTGTATAGCTTATTCGAGCTTATTTTTAAGCTATTTCTTGGCTTATTTTGGGCTTATATGCCACGAACCATTCCCAAATCCACTAGAAAGGTGATTTTGATTATTTTTTGTGTAATGGAATATGTTGTGGACTATTTTTGAGGCTTATGGTAGTAACCAAATGCGATACGTAGTTTATTAGCTTATTTGCAAGCTCAATGTACGTATTTTTGAGTGATGAGGTGTCATTTTATATACTTTTTTGGGGTCGTTTAACCCCCAAAATCGTGCATTTATGCCTAAAATAGGTACTTAATCGTTCCTTTTCAATTATTTCTCATTTGGAAGACATTTGGAGGAATTACACGTGACTTGGGCTCATTTGGAGAAGAAACGGACGAGACTATGGACCTACACTAACATCTACCAAGAATTTCTCTACAGTGGCTAGAGACGGCGTCACAAATATAACGTGACACCGTCACCACGAAGATCAAGACGGCGTCACCATAATCCAATACGGCATTAGAGCATACGACCCAACCCAATATCTAGAATATTCTATTCATGATGGCGTCTCGATTAAAACACGACGCCGTCACAGCGATTTTCCTATATATACAAACCCGAATTTAGGGTTTTGAGTGCGTAACTTTAGAATAAAAAGAGGGTACGAACCCTAGTTCGTTTAGCAGTTGTAAGAGACGATTTTAGGGCCTAAAAACCCTATTGTACTTCTTCTAATTCATGTTTTAATCAAGTAAGATTTACTTAATCATTTAATATGTCTATGTGTTGTTTAATTTATTGTTCTTGCTTTATTTTTAACATGCTTGGCTAAACCTATTATTGTGTTTATTTATGATTGTATGAAACCTAGAATGTAGATCTTAGTAGTGTTGCTTCTTGTGATGGATGTGCACATTAGGTCTTAGAAAACCAGCTTTTGTCTGTATCTCTGTTGATATGTCTAAGGAAACGTGATTATGTAGAAAGGATACCATCGGGTAACAGTATTCATACTACCTTGCCCCCTAATATGGTTGATCCACTTTTAATATATTTTACATGCACTTAGTGTACTCCTAGGGTCCGGGTAATAGTCTTCATACTACCTTACTTGTGCGTTGCTCTAGCGGTATACTAAGTAGACGGCGAGTTCGTGTAATTCGTTCATGCTTTAGGAAATAGTTACATAGATCATCACAAGTGTGACAGCGCAACAACACTAGGAAAAGCAATCTAGGGAGTAATACATGATTAAATAAACACAGCCTTTTATCTTATGGTTATCACCATTAGTTTAGAATTATATTTAGTTTAATAGCTAAAACCAAACCACCTCTCTAATATATGATTTTACTTGCTTTCATAAAATATAAAAATACAAAAAGAATCTTCTTTAAACCCTTAGAATTCTGTTAGACCGTGATCAAGCCTTCCCAACCTATTCCTCAAGTGAACGATAAGCAACCCCGAGTCTTGCCTATACTACACTACAACGATTAGGTGCACTGCCTAGAGAGTTGTAAAACTTCTCGTGTAGAAGTCCTACGACGACCGCACATCAAGTTTTTGGCGTCGTTGCCGGGGAATAGTTAGGTTTTGATCATAGTTTATCTTAGTTCTACTTGCTTGAATCCTTTCAAGTAAGATTTAATTCTCGCATATTAGCTTTCTTGTAGTCTATCTTTTCTTCGTGTTATCTGTTTCGTAACCCATTCTCATCAACCACAATGGGAGACGAGAATCATATCCGCACTCTAGGAGATTACTCCAAACCTAGCCATGAGGGCTATAGGAAGACCATTGAGCTCCCCGCAGGGAACAACGTGGTACCTCTTCGATCCAACACCATCTGGTTGGTGCAAAACGGATGCTCATTCTACGGACTCCAGCAGGATCTATCTCCACATGGGAGGATCTTACTATCCGATTCCTTGCTTAATTCTTGCCACCGAAAAGGACCGCAAAGCTCCGCAACGATATCCTGATGTTCCAACAACATCATGGAGAATCTTTATCTGAAGCATGGACTCGTTTCAAGGACTTACTCCAAAAAGTCCCTTATCATGGCATCGATCGTTGGCTCTAAATCCAAAAATTTTATGATCATGTCTCTTTCCATCTTAAGTGTGAGATTGACTGTGCCGCCGACGACAAACTCTGCAATAAGAACACCGACGAATCTTGGGAAATCATTGAGAACCTCGCCCTCTATGGCCATGAAGGTTGGGATGAAACAAAAGAATTCGTCAAACTGGTCAAGGCCATTTCTATACCTCAAGGCATCCCAAAAACACCTGACTGGAGACTTCTCGAGCTAGAAGATCAGATTAACTTCTTACAAAAAGGGTCACGACCGACACCCACATTGAG
Organism: Tanacetum coccineum; assembly: GCA_026074375.1. Taxonomy (NCBI): domain Eukaryota; kingdom Viridiplantae; phylum Streptophyta; class Magnoliopsida; order Asterales; family Asteraceae; genus Tanacetum; species Tanacetum coccineum. Next base: position 14,814 of record BQNB010060295.1, read on the forward strand.
CTCGACACACACCCCTCATGCTTATATCAATGCAGTCCATCCGGACGCCCGTCCGCAAAATCAGAAGGAACTGCCAAAACTGAACACTTTCGCTTTTCGTGAACGTACATGTCCCAGCCCTCAACCATAAGCGTTAGAAACCACTTTCGAAGCTCGAATACGGGACTACATGGCAGCGCACACCGAAAGAATGGAAAGATTTGAGAACACCATCTTCAAGCAACGCGAGAAAATCAACGGTAGGATGACTGAAATGTTCGGGCTTCTCAAGGAACTCACGACCAGCAGAACCCTTGAGAAAGTGTTGATAAAGGAAGAAGCCACATTCCCCATCACCAAGAACGTAAACTTTATCTCCCTTGCAATAAATGAAGAAGAGGAGAATAACAAGACGGATGAGACGCCTGACAACACTAAGATGCCTACCGAAATGAAAATGCCAGTAAGGAAGGCCGAGGTAATAAATAGATCTGAGAACTAGACCGGAAATGAGTCAATCAAAACACCTGAGGTAGAAGGATCCGAGTCTCAGCCTGTCGCGTATTACCTAAAGCATAAGATCAATGAGAAGTTGATCAAGGGGCTGGTCAACAACAGCATATTTAATAACTCTCGATCAGGAACCCGAGTTGGAAAGAAAAAGGGGAAGGAATATAAAATATTACCTGGGGGACCTGCTTATGATGCGATTCTCAAGAAAATGATTACAAGGAAAGGGGACATCGAGGGAAATTTCAAAATACCTTGCAGCATAGGGAACCTTAAGCACGTGAACGCCCTTATCGATCAAGGGTCTGACGTGAACGTCATGCCCTACTCCACTTACATAAAACTCACCAACTCATTAGCTAGCCACTCGAACATTTACCCTTTAGGAATTGTTGAGGATGTGTTAGTAGAGGTCGCTGAACACGTATACCCCCATAGACTTTGTGGTTTTTGACATCAAGGAAAATGAAAAAAGGCCTTTCATCCTAGGAACACCATTCTTAACAACATCCAAGGCCTCAATTAAGTTTGATACGGGCACCATAACCTTAAGGTCAGGAAAGAGTAAGGTAAGTTTTCATAGGATTCCCGATTCCTCCTGTGTAAACAACAAATGAGTAAAAAAATGACATAGAACCCATAGCCCCCACTATGACTGTTAATAGGTTAGTTTTGGAATAGGAGGAAATGATAAAGCTACACTTAGAAAGAGAAATGCAGTTCAACCAATGGAGGAGCAAGAAATTCAAAAGTAAGCACCCCCTCTTATTAAAATCAAGGAAGGAATCGATGATGAGGGAGAAGTCACATAAGGACGTGTGACTTCGAGTCTAGCTACAAGACTCGTTAATAAAGAAAAGCGCTTCTTGGGTACTTTTCCCGCATATCAGGAGTGTCATGTGTGTTTTAATTCTCTACCATTTGTTTCATTATGTTTTAATTATCTTGTAATCATGCTTTGTTTATCTTTAACTTCGTCTTAATTGCAATCAAAGGTATTTTGCAAGCCATGAGTGTAGGGGAATTTATCCGGCTTTTGAGCCAAGTTCAAACATGTTAAATAAATTGTTTAGATTAATTCGCGTCAGTTTAGAGTCATATGATTGAATTGTTAAATTTCATGTTTTATGCAGCCTTTCGTACAGGAATTAACTTATGGAATCAAGTGCAGGAAATTTTTCATCAAAAACAAAAATTTCGTTTTCACATAGCGTGGAGACGGCGTCACGATTTACACGCGACGCCGTCACCACGATGCCTGTGACGGGGTCACAAAAAACCCGACGGCGTCATACGCCCAGGTTTAGAAAACTTAAAGTTTTTAATTATTTTTGAAAATAAAACTTGCACAATATTTAATATATGTATTTTTCTGTTATAAACCTACAAAACCCAATGAGAAGAAGCTTAAATTCATATTGTATATTTGTCTATCGCACATTTTATGCTTGGTGTAGTTGTCTTTGTCTTTAATTACATGTTATATTTGATGAGAAGAAGCTTGGAAGTTCTTAGGAAATTTCATTGGATGATTCTCGGAGGACGATTTAACCAGTTATCGCATGTTTCTTCTCCATTATTGAGTAAACCAGGGGAGTACTAGTTTCTTTTCCTTGTTTTCTTTTCCCTTTATTTGTTTCAACGGGTACTTCTAGAGAACATTAGGGACAATTTTCAACTTAAGTGTAGGGGAAAATAAGCCTTAGAAACTATTCTTTCATTTGTCATTCGCTTTGTCCTTAAAATGATGGGTAATATATCAAAACATAGCATAAGAGGTGATTTTTACCCAAATTTAAATTTTTTATGACACCTACCGACGAAAACCGGACACTATTAACTCTCAGCGTCTCCTCGGGATAGGCCTGTCTTCTATCGTATAGCACCTCATATCCTTCAATGATTCCTCACACCTATAATGTGAGGTTCACGCCATCGCTCGTATTATCATCTAGCTTGTTCGAGTTAAGATGACTGTGATGCAATCATGTGTGTCTATTCCGCGGGTTACGGATGTGTTCGCGTGGTTTTGTCGCCTTTTCTGGAACATTGGTAGTTTCGGTTACTTTAGAGATTATGAGGAGCTGGTACCGCGTGCATATTAAATTCTAGCACTTGTTTTTTGTTTGCATCTCGAGTACCACATAGTAGTATTAGGATTTGCTTTGATAAAGCGATTAGGGATTAACCCTAGTTTTAAACATGTAAATGTTATGGGGTCACCTCGATCGTTATAGACTATCCCACACCTTGCCAGTGCACTCACCTTCTTAGTGCAGATGACACCCCCTAGTACATCCCTAGAGCCTATCCTTTTTCACGGTTCTCGTAATTTTCTAGTGGATTCTAGATTTTAATGTAGAGCATGTCATCCTCAAACTATTCGTGCTACATCCATAAACAGCCCCTTTAGCTACCTTAATTTTGTACTCACATTAGTACATTGATTGTGTTTAATCGCCAAGAGAATTATTTGAGTACACGGTTGCTAAGTCCTTATCCTTGTAAATACTGTTTTGGGACGATTGAGATTCATGGTAGTATTTATTTCGCGAAAGAATGGGGAAGAAAAGTTAAGTCAATACCCTCATATGTTTGTCAAATGATCTCCATGTTATTTTGATCCACCTCAATACGGGTCATTAGTTAGATTGTAAATATCGAGCAAGTAAAAGCTCAAGTGTAAGGGTACGTATTATAAATCCCATGTGATGTATTATGTTATTTAAAAAAAATGAGAAAAGAAAAAGAAAAAGATTGATGTAGAGTTGTGTAGAGTTTGTCTATATCCATCTGAGTCTTGGCTTAGCAACCAAACCAGCGTGTATTCGTGTAAATAATTAGCTAACCCTTACACTCCAAATTCACCCAAATCCACCCAAATATATCTCATCCGTTTCCGTTTCCATTATATGTTATCTTACACCTACACCCCCACAACCTTTTAAAAAATATCTCTTAGATAGTAATGAATAATACTTGCACCTAGCGGTGGAGGTTTAATCCTTTATCAAGCCTATGGTAATTTATATGCTATGTCATGTAATGAGTGTGATTTTCCGTTTCTCCCGTATGTTATAATTTATTATATACCCGAGTGAAAGAGAGAATCTTAAATACTTATGTGAGGTGCTAATGTATATTTTATGTGCTTTTAATTACGAGGTCTAGAAGGTTGTGTTATAGAATACTTTTAAAGAGTAGGTAAAATGACCCCTCATATTGCTATTGTCTACGTAGAAAAGCCCATTTGCTTGAGGACAAGCAAATCCCAAGTGTAGATGTATTTGATGAGGTGTCATTTTATACACTTTTTTGGGGTCGTTTAACTCTCAAAATCGTGCATTTATGCCCAAAATAGGTACTTAATCGTTCCTTTTCAGGTATTTCTCATTTGGAAGACATTTGGAGGAATTACACGTGACTTGGACTCATTTGGAGAAGAAACGGACGAGACTACGAACAAACACCAACATCTACCAAGAATTTCTCTACAGTGGCTGGAGACGGCGTCACAAATATAACGTAACGCCGTCACCATGAAGATCAAGACTCGTCGCCATAATCCAAGACGGTGTCAGAGCATACGACCCAGCCCAATATCTAGAATTTTCTATTCATGACGGCGTCACGATTAAAACGCAACGCCGTCACAGCGATTTTCCTATATATACGAACCCGAATTTAGGGTTTTGAGTGTGTAACTATAAAATAAGAGGGTACGAACCCTAGTTCGTTTAGCAGCTGTAAGAGAGATTTTAGGGCCTAAAAACCCTCTTATACTTCTTCCAGTTCATGTTTTAATCAAGTAAGGTTTACTTAATCATTCAATATGTGTTGTTTGATTTATTGTTCTTGCTTTATCTTTAACATGCTTGGCTAAACCTATTTTTGTGTTTATTTATGATTGTATGAAACCTAGAATGTAGATCTTAGTGGTGTTGCTTCTTGTTATGGATGTGCATGTTAGGTCTTAGAAAACCAGCTTTTGTCTGTATCGCTATTGATATGTCTAGGGAAACGTGATTGTATAGAAAGGATACCATTAGGTAACAGTCTTCATACTACCTTGCCCCCTAATATGGTTGATCCACTTTTAATATTTCACATGCACTTAGTGTACTCCTAGGGGCCGGGTAATAGTCTTCATACTACCTTACTTGTGCGTTGCTCTAGCGGCATACTAAGTAGACGGCGGGTTCGTGTAATTCGTTCATGCTTTAGGAAATAGTTACATAGATCATCACAAGTGTGACAGGGCAACAACACTAGGAAAAGCAATCTAGAGAGTAATACATGATTAAATAAACATAGTCTTTTATCTTATGGTTATCACCATTAGTTTAGAATTATATTTAATTTAATAACTAAAACCAAACCACCTCTCCAATATATGATTTTACCTACTTTCATAAAATATAAAAATACAAAAAGAATCTTCTCTCAACCCTTAGAATTTTGTTAGACCGTGATCAAGCCTTCCTAACCTATTCCTCAAGTGAACGATAAACAACCCCGAGTATTGTCTATACTACACTACAACGATTAGGTGCACTGCCTAGGGAGTTGTAAAACTTCTCGTGTAGAAGTCCTACAACGACCCTCATTGAGCTAATGGACTCACGACCCAATAAGTCTATTTAAGCCGTGGCTTAATGGGAGGGCTTATTGTGGTCCAGATTATTTTCTACTTATTGGTATATGCTTATATATGTAAATGGACCTTGGTTTTGGACTTGGATTGTATTTTGGACTTATAAATATCTTAACGGACCCTTGTTGGGCCTTAAAGCCCAATAAGCGATATTTAGTCGTTATGAGAGTTTTGTTGGACTTTTGAAAGTGAAAATGTATTTACGAAGTGATATTGAACGATATTTTGGGAAAAACGTTTTAGTAAACGTTAAAGATTGAGATTTTGGAATTTTGTCGAAAAAGTGTCGAATTTATGAAAAGTGTTGAAAATAAGGTTTGAAACCTTGGAAATCGTTGTATGAGCGTACGGGTCATGTCGAAATTTCGTAAAAAGTTTATACTTAGAAATTTTCCTAAAAACATGATTTTTGATTTTTAAATAATAAAATATTATTTAATTATTTTATTATTTAATAAATTCACTAAAAGACGAAAAATATGATTTTTCTCAAAACTTCTCTAATGTGTTTATTATGAGTAAACGTTTCATTTTCAACCGTATTATGATTATTTTGAAGTGACTAAGGTTTACCGAATGGACTTGTCGAGATATATTTATAATTATTAATTATAAATATTTATTTATATTACTTATCTATTTTCTCTAAATAGTATAAGTATGGATCATCGGGGAATGAGATTGATATGATTGTGGGAATATGTCGTCAACCATCACACCACTAAATCGTTTTGGGTAATTGTACAACGCGTCTAAACTCTATGCATCAAACGTGAAGATTGTTTTGGAATTGGATGATTAAATTAGGACATTAACTGGACTAGGTCGTGTGCGGGCGTCATTGCATTTGCTTGTGTGATTGAGATTTGGTTGCTAAAGACTTGCTTGAGGTGAGTTCTTGTAGCCCCACTTTTTGCTGTTTTTCCGTTAGGGAAAAATGATACTCAAATGTGTTTGGAAATGTTTTGAATTAATCTGTGTGAAATGTGGTTTTGTTTTGGGGACAAGTTACATGCTTATGACTGCTATGTGAATATTATGTATTGTATGATTGTTTAAAGCGGATGGGTACGCCTACCTAGTATGTGTGTGATTATTGGAGCGGATTGGTACGCCTACCCAGGTTTGTGTGTGGTCCTGCCCTACTTTTAGTGCTCCAGCTGGTAGGCCCTTTAGGTGCGTAAGTGACATGTGGTTATTGATTAGTGGTGATGCTAAGGTTGTTTGCATATATTCACTGTCATATAGCACTATTGTCTACTGTTAAAATATTGGCACAACTTTTGGGTTTAAGGTCAAACCTACGAGCTCACCAACATTATTGTTGACGTTTTCGAGTATCATTTTTAGGTGAAGTAAAAGAAGAATAGTTTGGTGATTGTGATAGCAGACTTAGAAGTATCCCAAGTGGATTTTCATATGAAGTCTTGCTTGCTTGTTCTTTGATTATAGTATTTGGATGTTTTGGATTTAGTTTGGATTTTGGACCCCTGTGTGGGCATTGGAATAATTGTAAGAGATTATGGATTTTAGTTACGATTTGGGACATCACTCGAGTTTGTTTGAGGTTGATGGTCTTCATAGCACTTGGAGTTTATGCAATGTAGTTTTCTTTATTTTGTATCTTGTGTTATGATTGATCATTATGTTGTATTCCTGAGTTTCCGCCATTTTCGGGGTATGACTGATTGGTAATCATAGCCAAGGTTATAGAGAACTAGGTGGATTGACCTAGACTATAACCTAAGATCCGTCATTTAGTTGCGTATAGAATCTATGTGCGCGGTGTTCCGCTTTTGTATGCTTTTGTGTGTTTGCGGTTTGGTGCTTTAGTTATGTTAGTCATTGAAAGGTGTGAGCTCAATATTGAATATGTCTCAGAAAGGATGTGAATATAAGTACGGTGGCCAACGTAGTTATAAGCGTATCACAACTCACTCATACTTAGTAATGTTGTTCACACAAATCGATGTTGACACTGTAGGGTGGTGTTATGTGTATATATGTATATATATAGTAAGATATTCTATATATATGCTAGTCTTCATGCCTACCTAACGTTGCCCATGTTCTCCCTCGTATAGATAATATCGCCAAGAATGAGGACCCAAAGTGTTGGCCGACCTACTGCTGAATCATTAACGGGTGTACGGGTTGGTAGAGGTAGAAAGGGTAGAAGACCTAGAGAATGTAATGATGAGCGTGTTGATGATTTGAATGGTCAACGAAATGACCAAGGTATGGGAGCTAATGAGGGTGTAAAGGGAGTCAATGGGAATGTAGAGGGAGCCAATGAGGGAGCACCCGACTTCTCAACGATCATTGCCCAACAATTGCAGATGCTCTTACCCGCTATGTTGGCTCAGGTTAGTAACCGAGGAAATGTTAGAAATCAGAATGGTAATGTGGTTAATGAGAACGTTCAGGAGAACGTTGTAAATGTGATAGTAAATGGCAACCGGGTAGGTTGTTCATATAAGGATTTCTTAGCTTGTAACCCTAAGGAATATGATGGTAAGGGAGGTGTTGTAGTTCTTACTTGTTGGATTGAGAAAATAGAGTTTGTGCATGATATGAGTGGTTGTAGTGTTGACCAAAAAGTGAAATACACTGCTGGTTCATTTATAGGAAAGGCTTTAACGTGGTGGAACTCTTAGATCTGCACGCTAAGCCGGGAAGTTGCTATTAGTATATCATGGAATGACTTTAAGTTTATGATGATACAAGAGTTTTGTCCTAGTCATGAGATGCAAAAGTTGGAATCTGAGTTATAGAATCACGTCATGGCCAGGGCTGGCCATGCTGCGTATACTGATAGGTTTCATGAGTTGGCTAGGTTAGCTCCGCATTTGGTAACTCCAGAGAGTAGAATGATTGAGAGGTATGTGTATGGCCTTGCTCTGCAAATCCGTAGGATGGTGGCAGCAATGGAGCCAAAGACTATACAAAAGGCTGTGTAGATTTCTGGTGCACTGACCGATGAGGCTGTGAGAAATGGATCAATTAAGAAGGTTGAGAAAAGAGGAAATGTGGGAAAATCTAGCAAGGATAAGAATGGTAGGGATGATAATAAGAGGACTAGGACTGGGAATGCTTTTGCTACTACTGTAAACCCTGTAGGAAGAGAGAATACGGGTACTTGGCCCAAGTGTACCACCTACAACTCCTACCATGCACCCGCGGGCCTTGTCGCACATGCTTCAACTGTAACCGCCCAGGTCATTTGGTAAAGGATTATAGAGGGGTGCCGAGGAATGTGAATCCTGTCAATACTAGAAACCCAACTGTTAGGGCATGTTACGAGTGTGGTAGTACCGACCATGTCAGGTCAGCTTGTCCTAGATTGAATAGGGCACAAAGACTGGAAGAAAATCATCCAAATCAAGTTGCTGCTAATAACGGGGGTCAGGGTCATAGAAACCAAGAGAACCAGGCTAGGGGTAGGGCATTCATGTTGGGAGCAGAGGAAGCTCACCAGGATCCGAACATTGTGAAGGGTACGTTTACTTTGAACAATCATTTTACCACTACCTTATTTGACTCTGGTGCCAATTATAGTTTTGTTTCCACTACTTTCATACCTCTGTTAGGCTTAGAGCCTAGCGACTTAGGTTTCAGATATGAGATTGAGATAGCTAGCGGGCAGCTAGGAGAGATTGATAAGGTTATTAAGGATTGCAAATTAGAAATCGAAAGTCATGTCTTTGACATCGATTTGATACCTTTTGGGCATGGGAGTTTTGATGTGATTATAGGTATAGACTGGTTGTCCAATTATAAGGCTAAAATAATTTTCCATGAGAAGGTAGTGAGGATACCACTACCGGAAGGCAAGGTACTTAGAGTATTAGGAGAGATACCGAAAGAGAAAGTAAGATTTTTGATGGGTGCTAAGGTGGGTGATAAGAAACAAGAAGAGATTGTTGTGGTTAGAGATTTTCCTAATGTTTTCCCGGATGATCTATCTGGATTACCTCCTATTCATGAAATTGAGTTTCAAATTGAGTTAACCCCTGGGGCAACGCCGGTAGCAAAGTATCCTTATCGTTCGGCACCTTCTGAATTGGAGGAGTTGTCGGGACAACTCAAGGAACTCCAAGACAAAGGTTTCATTCGACCAAGTTCATCGCCTTGGGGAGTGCCGATATTGTTCGTTAAGAAAAAGGATGGTTCTTTTAGGATGTGTATTGATTATAGAGAATTAAACAAGTTGACTGTTAAGAATTGTTATCCACTTCCTAGAATTGATGATCTATTTGATCAACTGCAAGGGTCGTAGTCTTTCTCGAAGATAGATCTTAGGTCTGGATACCATCAGCTGAGAGTGCATGAGGATGACACTCCAAAGACTGCATTTAGAACTCGTTATGGACATTTTGAGTTCACCGTAATGCCCTTTGGTCTGACTAATGCACTAGCAGTATTTATGGATTTAATGAATAGAGTTTGTAGGCCTTATCTTGATAAGTTTTTGATAGTGTTTATAGACAATATCTTAATCTACTTTAAGACTCAAGAGGAGCATGTAGAACACTTAAGGTTAGTTTGGGATTGCTCAAAAAGGAGAAACTGTATGCTAAGTTTTCTAAGTGTGAATTCTAGTTAAGAGAAGTATAGTTTCTTGGGAATGTGATAAATGTTAATGGGATTCATGTAAACCCTAGTAAGATTGAAGCTGCTAAGAATTGGAAAGCCCCTAGAACTCCGACTGAGGTTCGTTCATTCTTAGGATTGGCTGGATATTATCGTAGGTTCATTGAGAACTTTTCTAAGATAGCTAAGTCTCTTACTATCTTGACTCAGAAGTGTAAGACTTTCGATTGAGGTGAGGAACATGAATTGACATTTCATACCTTGAAGGATAAGTTGTGTAATGCGCCTATTCTAGTTCTCCTTGATGGACTGGAAGACTTTGTGGTATATTGTGATGGGTCCAGGATAGGACTAGGCTGTGTGTTAATGCAAAGAGGTAAAGTGATAACCTATGTGTCTAGGCAGTTGAAAATTCATGAGAAGAATTATACTACCCATGATTTGAAGTTGGGTGAGGTTGTGTTTGCACTTAATATCTGGAGACATTATTTGTATGGGACAAAGAGTGTCATCTATATGGATCATAAGAGTCTTCAGCATATATTTAGTCAGAAAGAGTTAAATATGCGACAGCATCGCTGGATAGAGTTGTTTAGTGATTATAACTGTGAAATTCGCTAACATCCTGGTAAGGCGGATATGGTGACTGATGCCCTAAGTAGGAAGGAAAGAGTAAAGCCTAAGAGAGTTAGAGCTATGAATATGATCCTTCCGTCGAGTATCAAGGATAGGATACTGGCGGCTCAGAAGGAGGCTGTGGATGAGTCTGCAGGATTGCAGAGAGGTTTGGATGAGATGATAGAGTCGAGAAGTGATGGAACTTTATACTACATAGATCGAATATGAGTACCTTTGAAGGGTGAGGTAAGAACCCTGATAATGGATAAAGCCCATAAGTCAAAGTACTCTGTACACTCAGGAGCTGATAAGATGTATTATGATTTGAGAGATAGGTATTGGTAGCCTAGAATGAAAAGGGATATAGCTGAGTATGTTAGTAAGTGTTTGACTTGTTTGAAGGTTAAGACTAAGCATCAAAGGCCATCTTGCTTTCTCCAACAACCTAAGATTCTCGTATGGAAATAGGAAGGGATAGCTATGGATTTTGTGACTTAGTTGTCTAGGAGTAGTAGTGGGCATGACACAATCTGGGTCATTGTAGACCGATTGACTAAGGCTGCTCATTTTCTACCTGTGCGTGAGGATTATAAGATGGAAATGTTGGCTAGATTGTATTTGAATGAGGTAGTTGTTAGACATGGTGTGCCGATCTCGATTATATCGGATCGTGATAGTCGTTTCACATCAAGGTTTTGGCAGTCAATGCAAGAGGCATTAGGAACTCATTTAGACATGAGTACGGCTTATCACCTGAGCGTACTATTCAAACTTTGGAAGACATGCTTAGAGCGTGCGTCCTAGACTTCAGAGGAAGTTGGGATGTTCATCTTCCGTTGGTTGAGTTTTCGTATAAAAATAGTTATAATTCTAGTGTGAGATGTGCTCCGTTTGAGGCATTGTATGGTAAAAAGTGTCGCTCGCCAATTATGTGGCCTAAGGTTGGAAAAGGTCAGTTGATAGGACCTGAGTTAGTGCAAGAGACTACTGATAAGATCTCACAAATTAAGGATAGACTTAAGGCTGCGCGAGATCGCCAGAGAAGTTATGCTGATAAGAGGAGGAAGCCTCTAAAGTTTAGTGTAGGTGACTATGTCTTGCTCAAAATGTCGCCTTGGAAAGGTGTGGTATGCTTTGAGAAGAAAGGGAAGTTAACACCTAGATTTGTTGGACCGTTTGAGATTGTTGAGAAAGTAGGCCATGTGGCCTATCGGTTAGATTTTCCTGAAGAGTTGAATGGTGTTCATGACACGTTCTACGGGTCAAACCTTAAGAAGTGTTTGGCTGATCCAACACTGCAAGTGCCTTTGGATGAGATTCGAGTTGATGCTAAGTTGAATTTTATGGAAGAGCCTGTGGAAATTTTAGAAAGAGAGTTTAAGAAGTTGAAGCGTAGTAGGATTGCCATCGTCAAGGTTTGGTGGAATTCGAAACGTGGCCCTGAATTCACGTGGGAACGTGAAGATCAGATGAAATTAAAGTACCCGCATTTGTTTAGTGATGTTAGCAGTTGAATTTCGGGGACAAAATTCTTTTAAGGGGGGTAGAATGTAACCCTTGCCCTTTTTGTGTTCTGAATATTTCTTTTATAGTCCTTTGACTATTTGACTTTTGTCAGTTTATTCAGATTTTGTACCGTGTTGACGGTGATGATTTTTATGAGAATTGTGATGAATTGTGGTTTATTGTGATTAATAATCCCTTTTGGAAGGTATTATTGTGTTATTTGTATTCCGGGTGGTTTGACCCGTGAATTTTAAGAAATGCCGAAAAACGAGTCTGACACGTTCGTTAATGTCCAAATGAGTTTGGAAAGGGTGTAAAGTGAAAATATGTCGTGTAAATACTCTAGGTTAATGGAAAAGTATTTTTAAGGTGAATAAAAATGCTAATTAACTTTGGGGTAAATTTTACGGTTGAGTTTTACGAGTATTTAAGTGATCCCGACATGAAAAGAAGGACCCGAACCCCTCTTGGATTCCAAAATCAGATGATAAGAGCTAAGGGGACAAGGTGCCTATTTTTTTGCTAGTATGTTGTTGCTTGGTACCAATATATTCCTAGCACCATAACACTTTTCTCATAATCCCATTTTCATTTCAAAAAAAACACACACACTTTGGTGTGTGCTCTTGTGCTCGTCCGCCACCACCAACAACAATCCACCATAAAATTTCCAACTTTGATCTAGAATGTGATATTCCGGGTTGATACGAGTGTTTGGGTGTTCATTAAACAACGTTTGGGTTGTCCGGTTCGTGTCGAAATATATATTTTTGCAGATTTTCTTGTAAGTTTTCAAATTTAAATTTCGTTTGTCCTTTTGTGTTTGTTTTGATGCATAGATGTTAGTTATACAAGTTGATCGTTGTGAAAATCGATTTTTAGAAGCGAAATAAATAAAAATGTAAATGGACCTTGGTTTTGGACTTATAAATATCTTAACGGACATTTGTTGGGCCTTACAGCCCAATAAACGATATTTAGTCGTTATGAGAGTTTTTTTGAACTTTTGAAAGTGAAAATGTATTTATGAAGTGACATTGAACGATATTTTAGGGAAAACGTTTTAGTAAACGTTAAAGATTGAGATTTTGGAATTTTGTCGAAAAAGTGTCGAATTTATGAAAAGTGTTGAAAATAAGATTTGAAACCTTGGAAATCGTTGTATGAGCGTACGGGTCATGTCGAAATTTCGTAAAAAATTTATACTTAGAAATTTTCCTAAAAACATGATTTTTGATTTTTAAATAATAAAATATTATTTAATTATTTAATAAATTTACTAAAAGACGAAAAATATAATTTTTCTCAAAATTTCTCTAATGTGTTTATTATGAGTAGACGTTTCATTTTCAACCGTATTATGATTATTTTGAAGTGATTAAGGTTTACCGAATGAACTTGTCGAGATATATTTATAATTATTAATTATAAATATTTATTTATATTACTTATCTATTTTCTCTAAGTAATATAAGTATGGATCATCGGGGAATGAGATTTATATGACTGTGGGAATATGTCGTCAACCATCACACCACTAAATCGTTTTGGGTAATTGTACAACGCGTCTAAACTCTATGCATCAAACGTGAAGATTGTTTTGGAATTGGATGATTAAATTGGGACATTAACTGGACTAGGTCGTGTGCGGACGTCGTTGCATTTGCTTGTGTGATTGAGATTTGGTTGCTAAAGACTTGCTTGAGGTGAGTTTTCGTAGTCCCACTTTTTACTGTTTTTCCGTTGGGGGAAAATAATACTCAAATGTGTTTTGAAATATTTTGAATTGATCTGTGCAAAATGTGGTTTTGTTTTTGGGACAAGTTACGTGCTTATGACTGCTATGTGAATATTATGTGTTGTATGATTGTTTGGAGCGGATGGGTACGCCTACCTAGGGGTGACAATTTCTGACCCGAGACAAAACCCGTCCTGAAATCGACACGAAAATTAACATGTTCGGGTTGAGTCTAATAGATTTTGGGTCGGGTTTGGGTCGACCCATTTGACCCGTTTATTAAACAGGTTAGGTTCGGGTTGAGAATAAATTAAGTGGGTCGACCCGTCAACCCGTTTAAGATTTTTTTTCTAAAATTAAAAATTATTTATATTTTATTATATGTGTTAAATGGGTTAAACGAATCGACCCGCAAACCCGTTTAACCCGCGTAATGTGCCAACTTTTGTATATAAAACGAGTTAAATGGGTCAACCCGAAACGCGTTTAACCTATTCAACCCGTGTAACCTATTTAACCCGCCAACCCAAGTATATATATGGGTTACATGGGTCAGGTTCGGGTTATGGGTAAACAGGTTAAGGTTGACATAGTTGATCCGATTAATTAAATGGGCCAGGTTCGGGTTAAGGTTTTCTGTCCCGTCTACCTGCCAACCCAAACTCGCCAACCCGAACCCGACCCAAATTGCCACCCCTACGCCTACCCAAGTTTGTGTGTGGTCCTGCCTTAATTTTAGTGCTCCAGCTGATAGATCCTTTAGGTGCGTAAGTGACATATGGTTATTGATTAGCTGTGATGCTAAGGTTGTTTGCGTATATTTACTGTCATATAACACTATTGTCCACTGTTGAAATATTGGCACAGCTTTTGGGTTTAAGGTCAAACCTACGAGCTCACCAACATTATTGTTAACGTTTTCGAGTATCATTTTCAGGATAAGTGAAAGGAGAATAGTTTGGTGATTGTGATAGCAGACTTAGAAGTATCTCGAGTGGATTTTCATGTGAAGTCTTGCTTGCTTGTTCTTTGATTCTAGTATTTGGATGTTTTGGATTTAGTTTGGATTTTGGACCCCTGTATGGGCATTGGAATAATTGTAAGAGATTGTGGATTTTAGTTGCGATTTGGGACATCACTCGAGTTTTTTCGAGATGGTCTTTATAGCACTTGGAGTTTATGCAATGTAGTTTTCTCTATTTTGTATCTTGTGTTATGATTGATCATTATGTTCCATTCCCGAGTTTCCGCCATTGTCGGGTGTGACAACTGTGATAATATCAGTGCTGTTTATTTGTCTTGTAATCCGGTTCAGCATCAACGTACTAAGCACGTTGAGATTGATATACACTTTGTTCGTGATTTAGTTGCTGCTGGTCAAGTTCGGGTTCTTCACGTTCATTCTCGTTATCAGTTTGCAGATATTATCACCAAAGGATTGCCGTCTGCTTTATTTGAAGAATTTCGCTCCAGTTTAAGTGTCCGGTGTCGTCCCGTTTAACTGCGGGGGAGTGTTAGCCGGGAAGATAAGATTGTTAGCATACAAGATAAGATTAGTGGAAGATAAGATTGTTAATGATTAGTTGTAGTTTATTAGTTGTATCCTAGTCAGCTTGGGCTAAGCCCATATCTTGTGTATCCTATATATATCGTATGATTTCTATGGAATGGAGACAACACAACAGATTATCATTTACAATCAAATATTCAACACTTATTTTAATATTTAGTTAAAAATCTTCATGTATATCATACACTGTTTGGTTCGGTTAACCGCGAATATCTAAAAATAAAATCCGAAACCGAACTGTGATAAACAGGTTTTTTCGATTTTAGGTTTTCTCGTTTTCGATTTCGGGTCTTTTGGTTTCGAATAGAGCGCTTCGACTCAGTTTGTCGGTTTCTCATATTTTTTGAACACCCTTAGAAAAAATATGTTTCCAATAAAAAGGTATATTACCACCAACAAGTTTATTAATAAAGAAAAAATAATTTAAATAATTGTCGTTTTTCATAATTACATATTTGTTTGTAATTTGAAGTTTTAAATTAGAGTAAAAGCAATAAATTACCAACGTACTTTTCAAAATTTCCCGACTTGAACCCTTTACTTTTTTATTAACACCGAAACCTACGTACTTTCAAAATTTTAACCGACTTGAACCAAATGTTTGTACCGTTAGTTATTATGTGGCACCGTTAGTCCATTTAGCTAATGATCGCTTTGCATCGTTAGTCCTTTAACAATAATTTTCTTTATATGATTTTTTTACGTTTTCGCTCGTTTTTTTTACTTTTTCGTCAGTTTTTTACGATTTCGTCTGGTTTTTTACGTTTTCCTTTTTTTTGCGTTTTCGCCCTTTTTTTACGTCGGTCACTTCCAAGTTGTAACAGGTCTTAGCTCGTAGATTGTGTCATGTTAAGTATAGAAGCTAATCCGGCCCATAGGAAGCCCAGCCTTAAGCCCATGGGCCCTACCATTGCAGTAACAATGATAGCCTTCTCCAAGCCTGGAGAGGGGTTGGGTTGTTTCATTTCTTCCATATTTTCCACATAGTAATACATCCATCCATCCATATACTTCTCCTCACTAAACAACATACCCACATCTCTCTCGCCTTGTTCTTGGTAGATCACTTAGATACATGTTTCTTCAATTGGTATCAAAGCATCGGGAGTGGTGTGTTTAAGTTTTGTGTTTGTCTTAGATTTGTGTTACAAAGATCTATATAAAGAACAAAATTTTGGTTAAAAATTTTTTGGAGCTAAAAACCTTAAAAGTTTTCTTTTATTGTTCCTAATAGGGTTAGTAACACTATTTTGTACAATAATTTTGCTAAAAACCATTCAAAAATGGAGTCTATATGAGTTGGAAATTTGAGCTTCGTAGTAGTTGGAACTGAACGAGTACAACCGAACAAGGTCACCGAACGAGTAAGCCGATCAAGAGAACCGAACTAGCTCAGTTATAGTGGGAACCGAACTAGTATCTCTTTGGCAACCGAACGAGTTGTCTGTTTCAAGAACCGAACTAGTTCATCTGTGTTGGAACCGAACTAGACTCCTGTCAGTTAGAACCGAACAAAGGTTTCACAGTTTGAACCGAACGAGTTAATCAAAACTAGAACCGAACGAGGTTTACTCAAGTTGGAACCGAACTAGTTTGTTGTCTGTTGGAACCGAACTAGTTAACGAACAAGCAGAAAAACCGAACTAGCGTAGTTGTTTGACAACCAAACTAGATAACCGAACAAGACAACCGATCTAGGCAATTTCTTTGTCAACCGAACTAGTCAATTCCATTTAAGACACACTAACTCAAATTTTCTAAATATAACATTATTTCTTTGACTGTAAAAATCCGTAAACATTACTTGTTTTCCCCGGTTTGTCGAGAATTGTTCAATCCCGGTATTCATATCAAGACTCAACAATCACATAACCAAACACAATTTCTTTCAACCACCGATCATCAATTTTGTAATCTTTTTGATACCACAGATGACGACTCTTTGCCGAATAAGATCACTTCTATCAGGAGAGACAACAACCCACAATGCTTAAAAACACTTGTATGATTATTGGAAGAGCCGAATGGAACTATATATGTTGAACAGACCTCATAGAAAGAAATGATTCTTGCCTCGTATGAAAAAGGACCACGATCGTTTGGACCTTCAACACTGAGGATGTAGTACCAAGGCTTAAGGAATATAATTGAACTAACTCCCACTGAAGCCATCAAGCTGAATGTGACATCAAAGCTATAAACAACATTCTCAAGGTCCCCCCCCACCCCCTTTCCCCCACCTGGAAAAAAATCTAGGCTCTTGGTGAGTCCAACATCGTGTTGCAAAAGATCTTTGGGAGAAAGATTAAACTGCAAATGCAAGGAACCGTCGTTAACAAAGTGAATTATGAAGTGTGAAAATTTTGTTGGATCTTAAGTGGATATGATGTGATTGAAGTTGTGGTCTTGTAGGCAGGTCACATTCACGGGATTTTACACGTCTATGATTAAAACCGATAAAAGAATTAACGGGATTTTACAAAATCAATAGAAAACCGTGAATGATTTGATTCGGAATCAGCGGCCAATGATTTAATTGTCTAAAAACAGATAATTTTCTGGCTAGGGTTAAAGCTGTTTGTTTAAATAGGCTCACCAAACTGAAACGGGCCTAAAAATACAGATGGGCCGTGAGCTAGAACAAAAACAAGTCTAACACAAATTCCAAAAAACTGAAAAATGTCAATAAATCATAGTAAACGAGTGTTTTGGGCCTCAAAAAATCCTTAACCAACTAAAGGGTGGTTACAACGTGATCCGTCTCGTTTTTCTCTTCGATTTGAGAGGTCACGGGCCTGAAACGGACTTACGGATCAAAAGTTATGGCTGTTTTACTGAAACCCTTTTCTTCACACAAAAAAATTCTTAGTAAACCGCTGCCAATTAGTAACTCGCTGTTTGGTAACTCGCCGTTTAGCAACTCGCCGTTAGCAACTCGCCGTTAGCAACTCGCCGTTAGCAACTCGCCGTTAGCAACTCGCCGTTTTTAGCAACTCGCCGTTTTTAGCAACTCGCTGTTTTTGGCAACTCGCTGTTTTTAGCAACTCGCCGTTGACCTAGTCAAACCGCCGCCTGACAACTTCCTTAAAACGTGGATCTTGTCAAACCGCCACGAAGAATGCAAGGGACGAATTTTGCAAATATTCACCCAATGAACTTTCTAGCCACGAATTGAGTTAGAAACATGTAATACTTTGTGAGTACATCAAGTTTAAGCACACCTTAACTCGTATTACCTTGTAAATCGTCCAATATTGAGCAACCCTCCACGAAGAACACTAAGCTTTAAAAGCTTATATTTCGAGCTAGGAGCTTGTTTAACACACGAAATTTGAAGCACTCTTACCTTTTGATGTGTAGAACAAGTGAAGAACAAGATTAACCAACAAATAAGCCCCAAAAAAAATTTGAGCCGTGGGGTTTTTTGTCACAATATAAGCCACGAATTTGAGCTTGTTTTACCACACGAATCAACCACGAATCCACACGTAGCTCTGATGCCAATTGTAGGATCCCGTAACACTTCACTTCATAGAATCAAACACGAAATCGGAACTAGAAATGAGAAAGAGAGAGTTGTTCTAGAGAGAGAAACTAGAGAGAGAATTGAGAGAGAAAAGAGAAAAGATATTTTAGATATTTTGAACAACTGAACAACTAACTTTTCCAAGTGGAAAAGTTCCTTATATACCCCCGACACTTAAAAGTGACGCGCGAGATATTTAACTAGGACCCGGGCTCGGGTTTTGCTTGGGATTAAACCCAAAACATATACAATATTAGATTAACTATCGAGCCCGATTCCCGATATTATCCTATTACAACATTAACTAATTAAAGACCGAAGCTCCATCGTAGAGTGACCGAACTTCCTTGTTCGACTCAATAAATTGAGGCTAACACAAAATGTTGAAAACAGTTTTTCAGGATCAAATGAACAGTATGCCGAGATTGTACGTCTAAAGGAAACTCTTTTTGAACAAGTGCAAGAAAAGGAGAGTTTAATGAAAACAGTTTCTGATCTCAAAAATGATTTAAAAATGGAAGAAAACAGAAATATTGAAAGAGAAATTGCTTTAGAAAAGAAAATTAAGCAACTTGATAACATCATGTACAAAAGAGGTCAATCAGCGCAAACTGTTCATATGATGACTAAATCCAAAATTTGTTATGATCATTCCACGAAACAAGCTATCGGTTTTGAAAAACCTTTCTATCTGAAGAGAGCTCGGGAGTCAATGCCAAAGCTGTATGACGGGAATACCATTCTTAAAATGGATGCTATTGTGATTCCTGACTCTGATGAGACATTAATGCTTCGTGAAGAGAGTCGTTCAAAAATGCTTTTGAAAGAACAAGATCCAATGCTTGTAAAACACAAAGTGAACACGAAACCCATTAATTATGCTATTCTTAATAATGACTACTACAAACGATTTGTTCGACAATCTGATTTATATAGTGAACATGCCTATTGGAAAGCGACTTCGGTCCCACCTTTAGACCCATCTCATTCTTCCACAACCGTCATAGTTGAGGTTCCAAAAGAACTTCCTAAAGTAAGTATGGTGAATACTAGCTTGAAAGAGCTTAAACGCTATCTTACTGGCTTTGATCAGGTTGTCAAAGAAAGAACCACTGCCACAGCTATCACTGAGGGCACGTGGGGGTTTGAACATACAAAGGCTTGTTTTCGAGATGAAATCATTCCGTTTATAAAAGAATTAAAAGATATCTTCAATAACTTCAACCAATACTTGGTTGAAGAACTTGCCGATGTCCAAAAAGTCTTTTATCAAATGGAACAGGCTGTCGAACAACATCGCTTGGAGTCCAGAACTTTCGAAGTTAAAATGAATCAAGTTTTGAGTGAAAATGAACGACTCTTGGCACAAGCCATTGATAATGATATTGTAAAAACTGTTGTGAATTTGTCTGTGAATGAAGGTTGTGAAACTGTGAATGAATGTCAAAAGTGTCTCGAACTCAAGACTGAGCTTCTCAATAAAAAGGATTTTGTTGATAAAGAAACTTACGATAAACTTTGTAAGAGTTTTACGACTCTTGAAAAACATTGCATCACTTTGGAAGCAGATTCTCAACTTAATCAAGAAATTTTTCAACAAGAAAACAGTGTTTTAAATCAAAATGCTCCAAGTTTTACTCAGTTGTTTGAATTAAGTGAATTGAGAGCTCAGTCTCAAGCGAAAGACACAGTCATTGTCAAGTTGAAAGAGCAAATTAAGTCCTTAAAAGGAAATGTGGATGATAGTAAAGTCAAAATGGACATGGATGAAATTGAGACTCTTAACATTGAATTGGAACATAGAGTGACAAAACTTGTTGCTGAGAATGAGCATTTGAAACAGACTTATAAGCAACTTTATGACTCGATTAAACCAAAACGTGTTCAATCAAAAGAACAATGTGATGCGTTAATCAAACAAGTCAATATAAAGTCTGGGGAAATTTCTGATTTAAATGCAAAACTTCAGGAACAAGGTTTGGTCATAGCAGCCCTAAAAATGAGTTAAGGAAACTTAAAGGAAAAGCTGTAGATAAGGAGGCTACTGAGACCCACTCTGTTGATCCAAAAGTGTCTAAGGATAATATGGAACCAATCACGCCCAAATTGCTGAATAAAAGGACTGCTCACTCCTCGTATATTAAGCATACCCAGGAAGAAGCTTTGGTCCTTAGGGATATAGTCGAACATGTAAAAGCGAATTATCCTCAAGATTCACTTTTAGAGTCACCTTTAGGTATAACCAAAGTCATTCATGAATTTGCTTTCACACATAAGTAGATCTTGCCCTAGCATCAACAATTTTGGTCCTCCAAAAGTAGGTCACACCGTGAGGAAAAACGGACAAGAAAGTTAGGTTTTATGCCGAATCAACAACACATCCATCAGACTACACAAAACAGGACTCCGACTTCAAACAAAGTTTTACTAACAAGCTGTGTTGCATTCTACCGGAGTAAGACTTTTCTACTAGTGCACGATCACAGCCTTCAGGCAATTACTCAGGAATGAAGGATTCAACAAACACCAAGTAGTAATTCGAAGAATAAAGTAAAGCTTAAAACAACCTAGGAACGTTACCCTTAATAACCTTATATTTCAAACTTGGAGCTTGTATAACACACGAAATTGTTACAATCTAACCTTTTTGATGTGTAGAACAAGAGAAGATAAAGATTAACAAACAAATAAGCCCAAAATCAAATCTGAGTCGTGGCCTTTTTGAGCCAAAATAAGCCATGAATTTGAGCTTAATGAACCATACGAATCAATCACGAATCCACTTAGGCTCTGATACCAATTGTAGGATCGTTTATTTCATAACACGGTGATGATTCTTGTGATTGGGCTAGTTTCTAGAGAGAGAAACACATGAGAGAGATTTTCTAGAGAGAGAGTGTATGTGTTTAAAGTGAAAATGAAATTGACTAGCTTGCCTCTTCCAAAGTTGGAAGAGGCTTATATAGTTTTTACAAAATACCAGGTATTAGTACCCGACTTAAAACCGAAAGACATACGATTAACTATTAAACTATGAACTATTATAAACAATAAATATACGGGGTGACCGAGTCTTTTACTCATATCTAACACACTTATTTTATTTTTGAATTTTTTTTTTCATTTTTTTGAAATTTTGGTGGTAAGAACGGGATTACGTGAAAACAACGACTGCATGCACAATCAAATCAATAGACCCCCCCATACTAGATTTAAACATTGTCCTCAATATTTTAAGAAGGGTCTCTACGTAAATCTTAAGCCGTTTATTAAGTATGCTTAAAGATAAACGTTAGTCGATAAGATTTGGATATTAGATTTCCCAAATGAAGCTGAGGATTTGAAGCTCTTGTAAATGAAGTACAAAACCACAAGCACGAGAGGCTTCGAAAATCCGGGACAATCATCAAAAAAACACAAGCAAACGAGAAAGGAAAGAGGCACACGTACTCACAACAAAAAACACTTATTCATTAC